>CM035414.1:126678893-126883893 GCA_020310875.1 Ceratopteris richardii
AAAGTTTTTTGAAGCACATAAACATTTTGGAATTTTCGTTTGATGGATATACCCATGCATGCCTGGAAAAGTCATCGATGAAAGTCACAAGGTAAAGGTAATTCCCAAAAGAAGGTGTCTACATAGGACCATAGACATCACTATGAACAAGCTGCAATTTTGGAGTAGCTTGAACTGAAACATCTTTTGGGAAGGAGGAATGCTACATTTTGCCCAAAATACAGGCTTCACATACATGTTTACCAGGTGCCTCAAGTTTGGGCAAAGAGGATACCATTTCAAATTTTTGCAGGCATAGCAAACTAGCAAAATTCATATGACCAAAGCGTACATGCCAAAGGTTTGCATCTGACAAAGCCTGGGAATCATGTACTACACATGCTGAATCATCACAGATTTTTCATAGTCTATGAGCTTATACAACTCATGACATAAAATGCCAGAAGCAATAATGACATCACCATTTGACAAACATGAACTGTACATCTATCATCAAAAAGTTTCACGACCAAGCAAATCTTGGTTAATGTTGAAATTAATAATAGATTTTTCTTGATCCCTGGCATAAATAAAGCATCTAAAAATGTAAAAGAACTACCATCAACAGTAATCAGAATGATCTTACCAATCCCAAAACAGGATAAGAGGAGTTGTTGGCACATGTGACAGTATTCCCTGTAGCGGCAGGCTCGAGTGAAGTGAAGAAATTGTGCTACGAGGTAATATGTTTGGTCGCCCCACTCTCAAAGTACTAAACATTTGAGCCTACTACAGACATACACTATTCATGAGAAGATGGATCATAACTACAAACAGTGGTAAATGCCCATTCTTCATTCTGCACAAGATTAGCACGCTCTGTTCTAGGTGTAGAGGCCTCTACAACAACCATTCTAGCCTCTTTCTTCCTTTCCTCTTTAGTAGCTAGTTTTGCACAGCTCCTTATTACATGATCATTTCCTTTAAGGTATTTGCAAAACAATTTCTGCTTTTCTATTTTCTTCTCTTCTCTGTCTTCCTTCTTTGATTGTGCAGAAGTAGCAGATTTGTGCTTACTAGTAGAAGAGCTCCACTTACCTTTGCCATTCGGACTAGCCTGGAAAGTTTGATCTGCAACATGCATAATGGACTTGTTCTACCTAGACTGATCTTCCTACAAGAGAATAGAGAATAACTCCTCAAATGTTAAGGCACTTGGATTGCCTTTCATCATCAAACCAAGAGTAGAAGCAAAACTCTGATATGAATCAAGAAGACCATTCAAAACAGTTTGCACAAGTGAACTGTCATGCAAGATCTCATTAGTAAAAATCAATTGTTCCTTCAAATCTTTGATCTTTGTCAAAAAAATTCCATGGAATCTCCTTCATTCATGTGCTCACTCTCCAACTATTTTTGGAGGTAGGCAACACGAGCCTCATTCCTTTCCTAGCATAGAGTGGTAAGTGTATCCCAAGCATCTTTAGCTATTCTACAAGAGTGAGTGTGAGTAATGGCATGTTTGATAGACAAAGCTATCATTGAATGTGCCTGAGCATCTCTTTTCCCAATAAATTTTCACTGCGGTAGGTATATCAAGAAAAGCAACACAAACAAGAACATGAAGAATATCACCATCTTCAATGCCATCTACATCACCTTCAACAACTGTGTTCACAAGTGAAATATGATATTTTTCAACACACTGCACAATATTCCACAGTCCTTTTGTAACCAATACATGATGCATCATATAAGCCCACAATGGGTAACTGGTACCATCCAACTTATCCTTAGTAGCCAACATACAGAATACATCACTACTTTTAGCCATGGCCACTAACCAAAATACCTTGATGCAGAAAAATGATTGTATCTGAAAACGTTGAGCAGAATTACCTTGATGAGTTCTGCTAAACCTGTAGTAAACTTTGAGATGCTTATATTCACGAAGCAAAACCTATATATATCTTTGGCACAAAAAGAAAAATTGCCCACATAAGCACTTTGATAGTGCATTCAGAGGCAAAAAGGAGCTCATATCGCAATTTTGGCACCACATAGCAAAGCTGTTTTGATCTCCTAATCAGCTTGAGTATGCTCACCAAATTCCATGCGATTCTGAGACTGTGATCGGAGGGGTATCAATGATGCCATAGATGAAGCGATGACCTACTCTGATACCAATTGTTGGAGTTCGAGGTCTGTGGAAGCACGTGAACATCACAAGGAAGAAGAATCTTGGAGCACAACATGCAATACTGAATGTATTACCACTAGAATGTACAAAGATAAGTGACCTGTTAAGGCAATAGGTGTGTATACAAGCTGGGGAAAAAACCTCTTAAAGAGGGAAAAAAGTGCCCCAATGGTCCTAATGTGTTCACCCACATCACTACCTAAATATATCAACAAATGGTATAACTAGAAAATGTACTCATAATGAAGAGTTTGAAACCCAAAAGAGTGAGTAGAATATGAAAGGAGGGAAATACACATGTGGATTAGAGTGAGTTTTCCAACAACATAGATTGGTCTCTCAAGCTTCTAACAAGGTACAAAATCAAGAGAGTTGCTCCTTATATATATATATATATATATATATATATATATATATATATATATATATATATATATATATATATATATATATATATATATATATATATATATATATATATATATATATATATATATATATATATATATATACATATACATCGTGTGGGAAGCGCCTCTATAGAAATATGGAAGGAATTGTTTACCTGGCTTGAGGAGGCCTTCTTTGGACAATCTTTAGTATAGTGATCGTGTGGATCTCGGCATTTTGTACAAGGTGGCACACTTTCTAGGAGAAGGCATCTAGTTTGGATATGCCCATACTCACCACATTTGTAACACATGATTGGTCATCGGGACGAGTTTCTTAGTCCATCAGTTTGATCCACAAGATTGTTCTACATGCCATAGTTGGAAAAAGATTAATAGAACAATTGTGCAGCAACAACATTGTTGAGAATAGAGCTCAGTGTGGTAGCCATGGGCTCTTTCATCAGAATGGAGTTATGGGAAGACAAAGCTGGTTGTCCCTAGTATGTGAGAGGTTGTGGCTTTGTCATCCCCTTCAAATAGTAACATGCTCTTGCCTCGTGTCCCATCTTTCCACAAAACTAACAAACAATCTTGTTCAGCCACTCAGCTTATGGATGCCCCTATTGATGACATATTGTATACCAAAGAGTTGCATTTGCTTCCATTTCTCTGAGTTCCTCAAGCTCTTGACATAGTTTAGCAACCATGTGTTCCTCAGTGTTATGAACTTTTGCTATGCCTAGAAGTTGTTCAACTCTATTTTGAGTTGTATTGGAGAGTCTTCCCATTAAAGTCCTACATGGGAGGTAGCTTTGTTAAAATGAATACATGCCTCTTGTATTGGGGTTGCCATAGCCACAAACTTTTGAAGCAGAGCATTTGATGCTAACAAGTCCCAAAGCTTGCACCTTGTGCTAATGGGGAAATCATCAAGTGCATCTTTTAGTTTGTTCACGAAGGCATTTGTTCTCATCATTAACTTGTGAAAGGAGACACCTTTCTTTAGGTGAAGATTCTCTAGCTCATTGAGCACTTGTTCTCTGGTGTTCTTGGATCTAAAAGCTATAGAGAATTTTTCCTTCATCGCATGCCATGTCAGAAAGTGGTCTTATTCAAATGGGCTAAAACATTTGATGGCTAGCCCATCATCCAATGCTGTAAAAAAAAGAGCCATAAATGCATCATCCACCCTTCCAAACCGCAACTCTTGCATAGTGCATGGATGCATCACACATGGTCGTTTGGTTCTTTAGTTGATACTCCCTTAACAATTGGAAAATTAATGTTGATGCAAGATAAAAGGGATGCAATGTCTCCTTGTGCCATTTTTGAGTTTAGAGTGGGTTGCTTTGGTGTTGTCATTTCTCTTTACTATGTTGAGTTCAGGCCTTACTACAAATAATAGTAGTGGAGTTGGTGGCTCTGTTGGGCATTTTTATAGGACTAAGCGAGGTGTGAAAAGATCCAGTTCTATTCATGAAACCTTTAAATATGCTTGGTGGACATAGCACAGAGCCCCTTTTGTCTCATCATGTGTGCCAAATTTGTATAGCTCGGGTAGCAATTGTAAGACATCAATACTATTTCATAGGGTTCTTCCATACTCAGCCTAAGGAGGTTAGTGAAGATTGTTATGAACAATCATGATATGATCGTAAGAACATATTAGACCAACTAGTTAGAGGATGATTTATTACATACAAACGTCCATGTTATGACATAGCACAACCATTTCCTAATCGATAGTTTATTGTTCAAAACTAAGGAAATGAGGGATTTACTTTCTCCAATACCAGAGTTCTATATAGAAGAGAAAAAAATATAGAGAAATTCCCAATGTATTATATCAAATACAAGTTACAAGAGTAGGGAGAACTATTCTGTTAGAATGGCACAAAACCATTGGTGTCTTCATCTCTTCTAGGGTTGTTGCACACATGTTTTGGTTACATAATCGAAGGAACAATTGAGTTATTCTTTAGGTAGAGAGGATATCACACAATGGGGAGGCGCTTAGGATAATCTTCTAGTAGGGAGGTGAGTGGAGTGTATATAGACAAACTTGTATACAAAAACAAATCAGAGAGCATGCTGTTGGAGACAATTCAATCTCTACTTCTCTTGAAAGGATTTAGAAACATCCATGGCCTTGCTACTACCTTCAGTTGACATTCAATCAACGGTCACTACAAGGAATACGGGTGCATAGCGACGGTTAAGGTGACACAATTTCGTCACTATAAAATTGCAAAATGCATCGCAATGAGCGTCACGCCTGAACCGTTGATCAAACGACGAGCCAAACGATGTTTTTTTCGATGTATGGCGCGATGGGGTGTGCAACACTCGCATAGAGCGTCGCTAACGTGACGGTTTTAAATATGGAGCATCTTTTCAAAACATGTTTACTATGGATGATAAGAGCTTATCTGGGTTAAAGATTGTAGGTGTTGTCAACACTCGATGGATGTTTTGGGTCGAGCGATTTATGGGAATATTAAAAGGTTATGTGCAACAAAGAGCGAAACTAGAAGGATCCATGACAAAGGGTTGGATGCTTGAAGAGTGCATGTATTACGTTAGTGAGCACCTTGAAAGAGTTCATGAAGAAGCTCCACGTGCATGGACCAACAAGTCTTCTTCAAAAATAACAGATGAGGTATTATCAGGTAAGGGAGTTCCATTCTTATTTACATTTCAAGAAAAAAATGATATTTCTACTTTTGTAGCATATAATAGTGAATGCATGCAAGCATTCCTTAGTGAGTACAATAGTGAATGCATGCAAGCATTCCTTAGCGAGTACGAACATGAACTTCAAAATCTCTGAAGTAAAAGGCGAAAAAACAAAAGATATAGACGTAATCTTGATAATAATGAGATTATAGATATATCTTCTTTCACGGATTGGCTATATAGTCGTTTGCAATGCGCCAACGCAAATAATGAAGAAATCTCAGATGAGCAGAGAGAGTTAATGATAGGTTGTGAACGAAAGGTAATTTTATTTTAATAATATTTTATTTTTTTCATATATGTATATTAGTTTCTATTTACGAATTGAATTTCTTTTGGAGGCTCTAATGTTCACTAATATGTGGGCTTTTGGACAACATATTAGAATCAAAGCCATTGATTCTTTATGTAAAACAAAGGATTCTAGTATTGTTGCTTCTTTCAAGCAACTATCACATGCTAGCTCAAAAGACACGAACCTTATAGATGGCAAACTTGGTTACCTAGGAACTATTGTTGATATCTACGAAATTTCATTTCGTACATTTAAACAGGTAGAAAAAAGTTTATATTTTTATGATAGGGTTAGTTATTTTTTTAAGCACCTAATAATGGTTTTTTGTTTTCATATATTTTGATAGGTCATTTTGAAGGTTGACTGGTTTTGAGTCGAGTATAAAGGTAGTAATTCCACATTAAAGAAGGAATTATCTAGGTTTTGGGCAATTGATTCTTCTAAGGTAATGTGATCTACTAAAGAACCATATATTCTTCCTAGGCATATTGAACAAACATTTTTTTATAAAAACCCAGATGCTCACCCTTGGTGGCAAGTCATTCATGTTCAACCTAGAGGTAGGTCATTGTTTGAACAGTTTATTGTTAGAGAGATCGAAGAAAGTCCTCTTGATGATTTAGCATCATATACTGATACATCAACATCTGAAAGAGAAATTAGAATCATTATACGTGATAATGATACTAATCTTTTTGATGAAGAGGATAATTCTCTACATGCTGATTCTACTGATGAGGAAGAGGAATTACCAGAAATTGATATTAATCCATCAATAGATGATGTGACTCATGAGAACATAGATTTAACAATAGAAGAAATAAATGAAATCAATAAGGATAATGAAGATGAGACTATATTGATGTCTTACCAAAATGATGGCAATAATGAAAACATATGAGCAGATTAGATAGTAAATTCTACTCTAGTTATCGATCAATAACTTGAAGCTTCTGAATGGATATCAGATAATAGTTTTTTTATTCAACTTAAATAACGATGAATCCTACTAGAGAGACGAAATCATTTTCTTTTAAGTTAGAACATGAAGCTCGGGGGTATGCCTAATTATTTTATATATAGCTTTATCTTCGAGGAGCAAATTTTTATCATGTATGTATTCATATATGTGTGTATTCATGTGTATTATATGTATACATATGTTAGTATGCATATATATGTATGTCATGTATATGTATGTGTGTGCATGTGTGTGATATATGTATACATGTGTTAGTATGCATATGTGTATATATGCATAAGCATGTATGTAAAATATTCATGTATTCATGTAATATATGCAAGTCTTTATAATTGTGTACATGTATATATGTATATGTATCTCTGTGTAAATGTGTACATGTAAATATGTATGCATGTATATATATATTTATGTGTGCATGTAGGCATGTATATGTGATGTGTACATGTATATATGTATATGTGTCTATGTGTAAATGTGTACATGTAAATATGTATGCATGTATATATATATTTATGTGTGCATTTAGCCATGTATGTGTGATGCATAATATGTCTACTCCATTTTATATTTATGTATGTGTATCTACATGATGTGTATATATCTTTATATATATTATGATCATCGTTGATTCGAGTAGCTATATATAGAGGCATAAGGTTGGGAGGAGAGACATCTCTCTAGTAGGACGTCGGAGGAATACACGCAATGTGTACACATACTTCAATCATATGGCTAAAAGGTTGAATTAGAGTTTTTAAATTAGGGGGTTTAAAACCCTAATATCAAAATTAGTGTTTTCAAATAGGATTTATCTATTTATTTATTTGTTTGTGCGTATGCATGTGTTGTGTATGTATGTGTATCTATATGTGCATATGCATGTGTTGTGTGTGTGTGTATATGCATGTGTATATGTATATATGCATGTGTATATGTATATATGCATGTAAATATGATTATATTAGTCTATGCGTGTGTACATATGATTATGCATGTGTATGTGTATGTGTATGTGAGTATGTGTATGTGTCTATGTGTATTCATTATGTGTGTGTAACTGCATGCATGTGTATGTGTGTGTAAAAATGTGCATGTATGTGTGTGTATGTATAAATATGCATGTATGTGTATATGTGTGTAAATGTGCATGTATGATGTATATGTGTGTGTATGCTTGTATTTGTACCTCTAGTCTCACTCTTTTCTCTCTCTCTCTCTCATACATAAACACACATACCCATATCCACATATATATACATAAAAGAAATGTGTACCATGCATTTTTGCGATGATGAGCCATAAGTGTCCGCATCTCTTTTAGACACCACTTATGCGACCATCCTATCCCAAACTCTGTCGCAAGTGAACGAAGTACGTATTTTTTATCCCTCTCATCATGCTCACTACAAAAATAAAGAAAATGTGTAAATAAAACATAAGATATTTATTTCAATTTATATGTAATATTTATACTTACTTCCATGGTAAGTGGACAAGGCACAAGTAAGCGTCGCATAATGCCTGCATTCTTCTCTTGAACTCCAATCCATTCCCTATGTACACAATGTTCCCCTCTGGCTCTATATTGCACTCTAGCCCTAAGGTGCCTATGCATGTCCTCATAGGCAACTCTGCTCTGCTATCATGATCTGGAGGTGGTATAGGTGTCCTGAAAATAGATAGATAAAAATATGTGTTATAATATCATTAAAAAAGTTTATGAAAAAAAAACATACCTATGAGCAGATAGCTGTCTTCTTGCATGTGGAGCCGCAGAAGAGCCCTCCTCTGATCGTTGGGTAAGCATCTGGATCGTAGAATCCGGATCATCATCAGGCATCTCTGAGTACTCATGCATGATGATCCCTAGAGTATCAGACGGAACTTTGCTCCCATAAGACTTTTTATGAGAGTGAGTTTTGGCTTTCTCTCTCTACTAGGATCCATAATACCTAACATATAAAACAAAATGGGTTAGAAATCAATATATATACGTGTACATATGTATGTGTGTATATGTGTATGGTGTATATGTGAGTGTGTGTATGCATGTAAGTATGTATGTATGCATATGCATTATGTATGCATGCATGTGTATGTGTGTGTGTATGTGTCTCTATGTGTGTGTATGCATATATATGTGTGTATGTCTCTATGTGTATGTCTATGCATATATATGTGTATATGTGTCCATGTGTGTGTATGTGTGTGTGTGTGTCTATGTGTGTGTGTCTGTGTGTGTATATACATGTGTATCTGTATATATGTGTCTATGATTTGGATGCATATGTATGCATGTGTGTGTATGTGTGTGTATATGTTTGTATGTCTCTGTATGCATGTAAGTATGTATGTATGCATATGTGTGTGTGTATATGTGTGTATGTCTATGTATGCATGTAAGTATGTATGTATGCATATGCATATGCATTATGTATGCATATGTATGCATGTATGTGTATGTGTGTGTATGTCTCTTTACGTGTGTGTGTATGTGTGTGTGTCTCTCTCTACGTGTGTGTGTGTGTCTCTCTCTCTACGTGTGTGTGTGTCTCTCTCTCTACGTGTGTGTGTGTCTATGTGTGTATATGGATCTGTGTGTATGTTTGTATGCATGTAAGCATGTATGTATGCATATGCGTGTGTATGTGTGTGTGTCTATGTGTGTGTATGCATGTGTATGTGTGTGTAGATCTGTGTGTATATGTGTGTGTATGTGTCTATGTGTATGTATGTGTCTATGTGTGTCTATGTGTGTGTGTATGTGTATGCATCTGCATTATGTATGCATATGTATGCATATGTATGCATATGTGTGGGTATGTGTCTATGTGTGTGTATGTGTATGCATGTATCTATGCATATGCATGTGCATTATGTATGCATATGTGTGTGGGTATGCATGTAAGTATGTATGTATGCATATGTATATGCATTATGTATGCATATGTATGCATGTATGTGTATGTGTGTGTATGTCTCTCTATGTGTTTGTATGCATATATGTGTGTGTATGTGTGTATGTGTGTGTGTATGTGTGTGTATGTGTATGTGTATGTGTGTATGTGTTTATGCATGTGTATGTGTGTGTATGCATGTATGTATGCATATGCATGTGTATTATGTATGCATATGCATGTATGTGTGTATGTGCATATGTGTGTGTATCTATATATATGTGTCTGTATGCATGTGTATGTGTGTGTGCGTCTATGTGTGTATGTGTCACATACACATACACATACACATACACATACACATACACATACACATACACATACACATACACATACACACACATACATGCACACATACACATATGCATATGCACAAACATATCTACAAACACATATACACACATGCATGCATTATTGCATATACACATACACACATTAACACATACCAATTATACACATGCATATGCACATTCATATGCATGCACATACACATGAATACAAATGGACATTCATGCACATGCACATGCATGCTCATATATATATACACATGCATGCTCATATATCTATACACATGCATATACATACACATTCATACATTCAAATGCACATACATACACATGCACACATAGACACATACATTATGCACATACATACACAAATGCACATACACTTACACATACATATGCACATACATACATATACACACACATACACACATACATACACATACACACATACACTTACACATACAGGTGCACATACATACATATACACACATACACATACGCATGCACACTGAGAACATTTGTTTTCTGTATGTTTGTAGGTACAAGTTCCAAATTATGTAAATAAATTTGGGAAGTCTTCAAATACTTCAAGAAGGCTCATATTATTCATAAAAGATAGCCAAAATACCATGTGAGTTCTAGAACATGGTGAGTCAAATCAGTGAGTCACAATGGAGCTGCAGTGGTGTCCTAGTGGAAGGTCGATGTGGTTAGTTCTCAGAGTCCATCAATACTTTGCTTATTTGAGCACTTGAGTCATGTAATACCTCCACCCAAGTGTCTAACACGAATCTAGATGTATTAAGAAGCTTTTAGGTTAGTTCCCCATGCTATTATAAGAGGGGACAAGTCGTGATCTTGTTGGAAGTGTTCGGCTTGGCACAATGTAATTTTATATTTTCATATACCGCACGCACCGAAAGGGCGTAGTGAAGTGATGTAACCCTTTTACTCATTAATGAAGAGACATTATGGTGTTCTCCAGTAGTAGAGGAGACGGGGATCGCCAGACTGTCTGTCTGGGCGACTTGCGACCTTGCGGAGACGTCGTAGTGCAGAGTTTACAGATATCTGAAGTACTGTTAAGTCTGTTCTTTTTTATTGCCGTAATTTGCTATTACACAGTAATACTGTCGTAACATTAATAAGTCTGTTCGATTGTGTGATTGAACAACTGCACGTTAATTTACACTGTGAGGATAATGTAAACGGAGGATTATAACTGTGTAACAGAAGTTAATGCTTGGACGTATAATTAGTGTTGGGTAATTAGTTAACTGGGAAAATTAAGTAAAGGGCCTCTGCATTGTCAGACCCCTACCATCCCCAAGAACCCGAAAGAGTTTAAAAGTGACTTGACCAAGTTCCTTTTAACATTGGTGCCATCTGTGGGAAGATGGCAATAGATTGAGAATAATCAGTAAAGGTAGAGCAGTGCATAAGGCAAGTGGTGCAGAAGTGATATTTGTCGATATAAGGACGAAGAGGGTAAAATCCCAAAAAGGTATTGAGACATTTTTCATTGGCTCCATGAATTAAACATATGTTTCAAAGCCCTGAAAAAAGCTTTTAGCATGGGGATTTGATCATAAAAGTGTTGATGTAGTAATGAGAATTCTAGCAGGTAGTGCAACTTTTCAACATATTGATTCTAGATGGCTTGATTTCGCACAAGAGCCATGCAATCTAAAGTTAGGAGTTGCATTAGATGGGGTTAATTCATTTTCAATGAAATCTAGTAAATGGTCAACATGGCCTATGGTAGTCCTTAACTAGAATCTCTCGCCATACCTTAGCATTGAAAAGGAACACTTAATGCTTTCACTTTTATTCCCGAGAAAAAGACATGTTAAAGACATGAATATATATCTTGCTCCTCTCATTGACAATCTCGAAGAGTTATGGAGAGGTATTAATGTCATTGATGTATTGAAAAGCATTAATTAGAGACACATTATGATTTGTAGTATTGTGGCTTGGACTATACATGATTTTCCAGGATATGGTGTTTGTTCAGGTAATGATGTAATTTTTTTATTTAATATGCATACATTTGTATGTGAGTTAATCTAATTATATTTTTATGGTTTTCATGATGCACGAACATCAACTAAGGGATATAAGGCTTGCCCTTATTGTGGTAATTGGTTGAGATTAGTTTATAGTAAGAATCTCAAGAAAAATACTTATCTTTGACATCAATGGTTCTTGCCTGACGATCATCCATTACGATGCAAAAGAGAAGCGTTACATTTTTAATGGAAAGATTGAAACATGTCAATGTCCAAAACCAATGAAACCTATGAATTGGTATTGAAAATGAATAGATGGGCCTCTTACAAATCCAGAATCCAAAATCTTTAGTGATGATGAAGATGATGAGAATGTAAAGATTAGAGGTAAAGGAAAATTGGCACTAGAAGAGAATATGTCGATATAGAATTCTTTGGAGTATTGGAGAGAGTTAAAGGTCTATCATCTTCTTGGTCCTATGCATATATTCAAGATTATTGGTTATTCATTATGGCAACCTCTTCTTGGATTAAACGATTTTGGTGCATTTTTATCCAAGCCTAGTGCTTAGACATTCATTACTTTGTTATGTATACTCTCAATGAGAGAAGCCACAAGAACAACCTCTTGTAAAAGTGATTACTTAAAAAGTAATTACATTAAAGAAGAGAATCTCATGACCTTGTTAGGTACCAATCATGAAGCTAAAGTTGGAAAAATCAATTAGATAAGATTCACCTAACTTTAAGGACATTTTAGGTGGAATCCCCCCAAAGGTTTGAGTTCAAAATCATCTATATATACACACAAAGAAGTCACGGAATAGAATAGAGTTTAGCTATATTTGGAGGAAGTTCTGAGCAAGCACCAAGTCATTAGTGAAGCACACATTGTGCTTCTTGTTCCCAAGCTTCATGCACATTCATTCCATGTACAATATGTGTAATACAAATTGACATTTCAAGCTACACATTGGAGTTTTCTTCATCTACTGCTACAGGTCTATTTTCATATTTTTAGTCAACTTTGATAATTGATTTCTCTGTGTATACTTAGTCTTTTGATGAGATTGAAATTGTTATAGGTTTAGTGATAAATCTCTTTGCTTCATATCAATTTTCATCATATTTGCTTCATTATTTTATGAGATACATACACTTGAAGTCACCTATGTATTTCTGCAATCAACTCCTGAAACATCGTGATGACATCCCAATGCTCCTAAATTTATCTCTTAGTATGCTTCATTAAAATTCATCAAATTTGTTGCTTGAGGTTCATTATATATCTAGTTTGAGATTTGAAGAATATCTCTAGACAATTCTCAGCGGCCTATGAGGTTTGAGTGAAATTCCAGAGTGCTTCTCATCCCAAAATAACAAGTTTTTGATCATCTATTTTGTGTCAGGTCATCTGTTTTGATGAATCATTTTGAGATTGATCCTCCAAAGTACTAAGGAGGTATTTCTCAATCATTAGTAATCTCAAGGTGTCTACTTAGCATCTCTGAAGTTATCTTGGTAGGTATAAAGTAGGTTTTTGTAGCACCAGACACATCTTTGGAGTGTGTCCACCATCTCTCCTCAGAGTGGTATCAGAGCATAGTTGAATCAACATGGGAGATGGTTCTCCCTCTACCATTGATAAATTATATAGAAACAACTTCCCAGTTTGGTCTCTGAGGATGGAGGCTTACCTTCAAGGACGAAACCTATTTGCATACATATCTGAAGATGAAGTCATGCCAACAATGAGAAGTAAAGGGCAACCATCACATGAAGAGCAAGAGAGACTTATAACTTGGTGTTCAAACGATGCACTAGCTAGGTGATATATTGTAAACTCAATCTCTGATCTTCTCTTACCTCATGTAAAAGGATGCAAGACCTCAAGAGAGACCTGGAATGCACTTGTCTTCTTCTCTTCAAACACTAGAGCAAGGAAGAACCAGCTATGGATGCAATTCACTACCTGGAAGAAAAGGCCCAAGCAAAGTGTGACTGATTATGTCACCAAGATGAAGGAGATCTCTGATCAATTGGGGAGCATTGGAGAATTAATTGAAGAAGAAAAAAGCATAAGGAAAATTATCAGTGGCATCAAGGCTGATGAAAAGTGCGAATCCTTCACAACTGCCATGTATCTGTACACGGACATGCAAGTACCTGATCTCAATACCTTGATGGGTCAACTCTTCACACATGAAGCAAAGATAAACAAGAATGTTGAATCCTCAAGAAGTAATCAATCTTTTGCCTTATACTCTGATAAAGATAAAGCTAAGGATAAGTCAAAGTCTAAGAAGAATGAAGATAAAGGTAGCTCTTTCCAAGCCAACTTCACAGGTAGAGCAAGAGCTAGAGGAAGAGCTAGAGGAGGAAAGCAAGGCAGGGGGAGACCCCAAACATCTCAATGTTGTAATATATGTGATTATTCTAATCACACTACTGAAGAATGTTACAGGAACCCAAGGAATTCAAGAGGAAGAGGATTCTTGGCTATGGATCAAATAGAGGTAGATACAATGGAGGATACAACAATGAATATCACAACAACAATAACAACTATGAAAATGGATATAGAGGAAGGAAGAATTACAACAATTGCACTGAGGAACAAGGTCAAGAGGACTCACTTCTTCTCATGAACATATCATTGAAGCAGGGTAAGGATGATGATCATGTCTTCTATATTGATTCAGGGTGCTCAAATCATGTATCAGGAAATGTAGCATTGCTCTTTGACTTAGAAGATCCCAAGAACAAACATGAAGTGGAGATAGGTGATGATACAAGGCATTCAGTGGAAAAGATAGGTAATGTCAAGACATCAGATGGAAATCTGAATCTTCTAGGCAAGGTATTTTATATACCTACAATAAAAAAAAACTTCATAAGTGTTGGACAAATTGTGGAGAAAGGATTCCGGGTTAGATTCACAAGACATAGAGCATATGTGGAAGACCCCAAGCAAGGATTTAGAAGGATAGCCAAAGGAGATAAGACAGGAAGACTCTTCAGTTTTGAAGTTGAAGACAGCCAAGAACATAACATTGTTTAACTATGGATCTCAAACACTCTCTCAATTAGAGGTATGGCATAAAAGGCTTGCTCATATTGGTGAAAGAACTTTGAAACAAATATGTAGGGATCAAAGTGTACTTGGATTACCCAACATCGCAAAGCAACATATGATCTACAAGTGTGGAGATGAAGCAAAAAGCCACTAGTGGACACACACGTGTCATAGCAACCAGCCCAATCAGAGTCAGAAAAAGCATGCAAATTTGGCAGTAGTGATCCCTCCTTGGGATAAAACAACCCAAGTAGCCGAGTACCACTCAAATAGCCAAAGATGGGCTTAACTGCCTGCCAATGCTTGACTCCTGGGCAATGCATAAACCTGCTCGCCTGTGAGACAACAAACTGAATATCTGGCCGAGTAATGCATAAGTAAATCAAGCATCCAACAACCTGCTCATAGAGAACAACATCAAATGCATCTCTAGCATCACGAAGACTCAATCGTAAACCTGTCTCCATGGAGTGGAAATAGGCTTACAGTCTTCAAGGACAAAACACTGCAGTAATGTGTCAATATATTTGGTTTGACACAAAGCCATTCCACCATCAACTGACATAAATTGAATGCCCAAATAAAGATGCAAATGCCCCAAATCAGACATCTCAAACGAGGCATGCAAATCAGCCTTAAAATCAGCAATATGCTTCTCAATAGGGCCAGTGAGCAGCATGTCATCAACATAGACAACAATGATCAGAAGCACATCATTAGCACACTTAACATATAAGGTGCGTTCAATTGGACTATTCTCAAAACCATGTGCAATCAGATAGGCATGTATCTTCTCATACCAAGCACATGGTGCTTGCTTTAAACCATATAATGCATTCTTTAACCTGCAAACCTGGTTTTCATGCCCTTTCTGCACAAAGCCACTGGGCTGAAAAACATACACTTCTTCACGCAAGTCACCATTCAAAAATGTTTTCTTAATGTCCAACTGATGTACATTCCAACCATGATGAGCTGCAAGTGCACAGATGCTCCGAACAGTAGTCATACGGCATGTAGGTGCAAAGGTCTCATCAAAATCAATGCCTCTTTCCTGTGCATAACCCTTTGCAACAAGCCTAACCTTATGCCGATCAACTATACCATCCGGTTTATGCTTCAACTTGTATACCCACTTAGTGCCAATGGCCTTCTTGCCTAGAGGCAAGTCACATAAAGACCAAGTACCATTCTTCATTATAGCATCATATTCAGATTGCATAGCAACCATCCAATTTTCTGAATTTTGTGCTTCATCAAACGAAATAGGCTCATTCTCATCACAGAGACTAGATGTAGCCATAGCATAGCAATCTCATGCAAAAGAGGCACTATGAGAGCCTGAACGAGTATGATATGACCGAGGTGCATCTAATTTGCTGTCACGCAAAGTCTGCACCAACCATTTTAGCATCATTTTTGCCTGCTCAATATCAGCTCTCTCATCAACTAGTGCATCATGTAAATCTAC
The DNA here is from genome assembly GCA_020310875.1 of Ceratopteris richardii. Taxonomy (NCBI): domain Eukaryota; kingdom Viridiplantae; phylum Streptophyta; class Polypodiopsida; order Polypodiales; family Pteridaceae; genus Ceratopteris; species Ceratopteris richardii. The sequence continues at coordinate 126,695,284 of CM035414.1, forward strand.
ATAAAAAATGGAATGATCTGCATCATCACATGAAACCTGCAAAGGTTGAGAAGTTGCCTCATTGGGACCAGCACTAGACTGTCCACCTGTAAAAAGAGGCAGCAAAGTATCATACATGTCTTTGGAGCTAACAGATGTCTCCTTAGTACATGAAAGCAATGGCTGAATAGCATCTTCCACAAAAACAACATCACGGCTAACCAGAATGCATTTAGTCTCTAAATGATACAGATGATAGCCTTTACTTTCAGAACTGTACCCAACAAAAATACATTTTACTACTTTATCATCCAATTTTCTACGATGTTGTTCAGGCACTAATGCATATGCCAAACAACCAAAAACACGCAGATGAGCAATAGATGGCTTGCGATCATGCCAAGCCCCATATGGAGTGATAGACTGCAACGCTTTAGTGGGACACCTCTTTAGTACATATATTGCACACATGACAGCCTCAAGCCAGAAACTATGTGGTAAAGCCTGACTCTTGACCATACACCTTGCCATCTCCATGAGTGACCTATTCTTTCGTTCAACAAATCCATTCTGTTGAGGTGTATACGGCACTGTACACTGGTGTTTTATCCCACGTTCAACCAAAAATGCATTAAAATCAGAAGACATATATTCCCCCCCTCGATCAGAACAGAGAGTGCCCATTTTACATGCTGACAAATTTTCAGCCAAAACCAAAAACTGTTTTAAGCACATGAACACTTCGGACTTTGCCTTCAATGGATATACCCATGCATGCCTGGAAAAATCATCGATGAAAGTCACAAAGTAAAGATAATTCCCAAAAGAAGGTGTCTGTATAGGACCACAGACATCACTATGTACAAGCTGTAATTTTTGAGTAGCCCGAACTGAACCATCTTTTCTAAAGGACAAATGCTGCATTTTGCCCAAAATACAGCACAAACATGTTTTCCAGGTGCCTCAAGTTTGGGCATAGAGGACACCGTTTCAGATTTCTGTAGATGTAGCAAACTAGCAAAATTCAGATGACCAAAGCATGCATGCCAAAGCTTTGCATCTGACATAGCCTGAGAATCATTTACTGCACATGCCAAATCATTTACAGATCTTTCATAGTCTATGAGCTTATACAGCCCACGACATGAAATGCTAGAAGCAATAATCACATTGCCATTTGACAGATCATGAACTGTACATAGAGTACTTACAAAACAATTTCTGCTTTTCAAATTTCTTCTTATCTTTATCTTCCTTCTTCGAATGTGCAGAATTAGCAGATTTCTGCTTACTAGTTGAAGAGCTCCATTTTCCTTTGCCCTTCTGACTAGCCAAGAAAGCTTGATCTGCAACTCGCATAATGGACCTGTTCTGCCTAGACTGATCTTCCTGCAACAGAACAGAGACTAACTCCTCAAATGATAAGGCATTTGGATTGCCTTTCATCATCAACCGAAGAGTAGAATCAAAACTCTGATATGAATCAGGAAGACCATTCAGAACTGTCTGCACAAGTGAGCTATCTGGTATAACCTCATCAACAAAAATCAACTCTTCCTTCAAGTCTTTGGTCTTCTTCGGAGGTAAGCAACATGAGCCGCATTCCTAGCTTGGTACAATGTGGTAAGTGTATCCCAAGCATCTTTAGCTGTTCTGCAAGAGCGAATGTGAGGAATAATAGCACATTTCACAGACAAGGCTATCAATGCATGTGTGTAGCTCAGTGATGAGTAGCACGTCCTTTAATGTCAATCCAAGAAGACGTGAGGATGGTATGAAGACCTCGAGCAAGTGAAGGCACAAATGTGTGAGTGAGAAGCACACCAACATGCACACACATACACACACGCGCACACAAGGTAAGAAAAAGAGAGAGAAGCAATGGAGTTCTTTAGATTACTTCCAAAATGCTCATACAAGTTCAAATCAATTACAAGCTAGCCTCAAAAATGAGCTCTCTAGCTCTATTTATAGTTTTCGACTAGGTTTTGGCCGTGTCCAGACCTAGTGTCCGGCCTAGTTGAAAATTAGGTTCTAGGTCCCATTTGAAGGCTCAAATGGAGTCTTAAAATTATGAAAACTGGTAGGTAGCTACTTCTAATGCTCCTCAAGGTCAAGCACTCCCATGCTTGCACAAAATGGAGCTACAAAAATATGAAATGGTATTTACAATGGCTTTTAGTGATGAAAATCACTATTTTTGTAGGGATGTCCTCTAACAATTTGACATACACATCTTCGAGCTCCCTACTTGCTCCTTCTCCTTATGTGTCCACCTCTTTGATATGCTTTAGCTTTCTGAAAAAATAATGGCCTACTTGCCCGATCTTCTTTGACTACTCTATCTGCTTGTACCTTCTCTTCGCTCTGACTCCCTTCCTAAGCTTCCTTGTCTTGTTAGTCCTTCAGTTCCTTGACTACTGCTAACACCCCCCCCCCTCTCTCGCGTCTGTCGTCTCTGACGGACCCTTGTTGAGTGGGTCGTTGGATGTAGTACTCCACAACATCTGTTGCTAAATGATGTTCTGCAATTCTCAACCCTTTGGCCAAGTCAGTGAGTAGAGCATCCCAATCTACAGGCCCGGGAACCTCTGGATGTGGTATACGTAGCTTTTCTGAATGAAGAGCTTGTTCCATGGCAAATAACTGTAATAAATGAGATGGTCTGGGAATGAATATCTCTCAATGATATTCCCAGAATCCCGTGATAAACATTTCTTCAAACGTCTGTTTGAAGCAAGCAGGTAGATACTTTATACGGGCATGCCACGCATAGATGACGTTAATGGATGGCGTGGTGCTCATGTTGTAGACAAGGTCCTCATTCCCTTCATTAAATCCAATAGCCGAAAGATGAGGTTCTTTGATGTTCTTAAATGTCCTGAATGTAATCAGCATGAGCTCAAAAATTTTTAGGCACATCTGTGCCATGACATCTGGGACATTCTTGAACCGGACTACCCAGTGTCGGATGGTTGAAATCATGTAGTTGACTGTGGGTTGGCCATTAGGAGGTTCTAGGTACACATAATTTAACCACTTTTCACATCCTTTAACCGTCAAAACTGTTTTTGTGTACTCCGGCCAAGACCTTCTTCGAAAGACAGGGCAGTAGCAGGGATTATACTTGATATATAGAGGCATGTTATTCCACGTGCGTACCATCTCAGGGTAGGTTTCAAGCAGGCGGATCCTCCAAGTAGGTTGATGTATATTCCCTTGCTTGGCACTTGCAGGGATATCATCCGGTGCAAACTGTGTCGCCGACGTTGGTTCTTTTGTTGTGCGTTGCTTGATTTCAGCATTGTAATCTGCCATTAATACACAGAATGGAACATACAGATCATCAGACGTGCCAATCCACCTATGATGGGAGAGGTTTCTAAAGTAATCCGATTTTATGATGACTTCTTCCAATCGTGACATAGACGCTATCTGAACTGCAACTCTCTCATCATGGGTTGTAGCAACCTTTTCCAACCTTTGCATCCATTCAGGCGCTTTGATCTCAATCGTGTCCATTCCTTTTTCTGTTTGCTTACCTCTGGGTGTTGGCATGGGAACGTATGGGTCTTCAAAGATCTCCTCCACTTGAATTGGCTCTAAGTCTTCACGCTCCGGTTCCACCAGGGGGGAGGGTTGACGTTCGTATTGAAGAACTTTACTTCGTAGTTCTTCTAGTTCTGCTCTGAGTTCTGCGACTTCTTCCGAAGTGTCGGCTATTGTTGTGACTTTGCTTGGTGACCCCTGCTGAGCTGCCAGTTGCTTGAGTAGATCATCTCTTTCTCTTTCTAAGGCTACGTGGGCTTCTAGGAGGTCGGCATGGGTTTCTAAGACAATTTGCATATTTCCAGATGGGATAGCCTTGAATTTCTCTGGGTCGATTTCCTGTGGTGAACCCTCCATTGCTGCTTCCAAGTTTTCTTCGTTCTGTCTCTGTAGTCGCTTATTTTCCTCGAGTGCTGTAGACATGTGTTTCCGTAATACGGCCAGGTTGCGTCGAAGCTTGAGGTTGTCTGTTATCTAGGAGTGTAGTAGATCATCAAGTTGTTGTTTTTCTTCCGCATCTGACTGGGGTGGATTAGCCACTAACTGTTCATGTTGTTCCTGTAAAGTGACATACTGTTGTTGTAGTAGCCACTTTTCCCTCTCTAAGTCAATGAATCGTCCTTGTAATGTTTCATGGCTTTTGAACAGACTTGTATGCTGAGCATCTAGGTGTTGATAATGTTGTTGCAGCTGAGACATACACTGGTACATGTTATTAAATACATTATTAATGGGAGTGGATGCGGGAAAGGTGTTGAATGCAGAAGGGAAGGGAAAGGGGAATGGGAGCGTGTATGTTGTGCTCGAAAAGGGTGAAGTTGGTGGTGGGGGAATGGGGGATTGTGGACGTATGGGGGGAAGGAGAGGTGTGGAGGTGGGTGATATGTCCATGAGGTCAAAAGTGGATGCAGTCGTGGGAGTGATTGTGAACATGGGAATTGTGGGTGCGGTGATGGTGGTGAAAGTGTAAAGTGGTGTGTGTAGTTGTGAATATGAACCGCTAGGAAGTGTGATCGGGGGAACGGGGTTTTTCGTGGCTGCAGTTAGAATTACAGTGTCAGTGGTAGTGTATAGAAGTGAGGTGATGATAGGGTGTGTGGGTTGTGTGGGTTGACTGACAGTCTGTGCTTCGGTATGGGCAGTGGACTCTAAGGCGGTGACAGTAGTGGTTACACTGGTAGTGGGGGGTGAAGTTGGTGGAGTTGGAGGTAGGGGTGGTAAAGGGGGTGATGGGGGTGCACTGGATGTATGGGCTTCCTTAGTTTCCTGAATGATGTGAGTTGTGCTCGTGGTTGTGGATGTGGTGCCCTGTGGTTCTGATACTAATATATTCATTTGTTTTCTTGATCGAGGGGGGCGTCTACCGTATCGTCGCTCCGATCTTCTCGAGTGTGCAAGAGCTGTATGCACCGTCTCAGGTACCCCCAACGCATTAGAAATCATATCAAGGGTTGCTTGGTATTGCTCATTCACACCTTCCTCTTCAAGGATTTGGTTCATGAGGGCTTTTCCTGCTGCCAGGGATAGTTTGTGCTGTTCTTGAACTCTGTTGATGGTATCATACAGCTTTTTCAATTCCTTCGTATAAGCCGGGGCACCCTCAAGTTCCTGTAGAACTTCTTGTTCATATTCCTGCTCGTCTTCTTCTGTTTGTCCACCTCGTTCCTCCTCTTGTTCTTGTTCTTCTTCATCCACTTCAACTACCTCTGGTTGTCTAGGATGGGATTGGTCTGTAGTAGTTTGTTGCCCACTAGCTTTCTCTGCCTCGACTTCCGCGTTAACAGCCTCAATTATTCTGGCTACCTCCTCATCAGTTAGGTCTTCTAATGTGAAGCCATGAGGAAACACTAAGTCGGTTTGTACAGGTGGAAACACCAGATTCGGTCCATCAGTGCTGTGTCTTGGTAATCTGATAGTGAAGGGTTGTACACGCCTTGGAAGTCGTGGAGTTGTCTCTGGTGTCAGTGTCGCACCGCGTGCTTGTGCATAGGGCATCTGAACTGCACCTCTCATTTTCTTTGATGGAGGCCCTGCGGTTGATAGTCTATGTTGAAATTCCTGTACCCTGGTCCAAATTAATGCCCTTTGAACTGGCACATCATAAGCCAAACATCTATACACAATCCTGGTGAGGGCACACACCGACTTTTGCTTTTTATACCACCGTTGATGTGCCAAGTGTATTTGGTCGATAATCCAATGCAGCATGTTGATTGTCAAATTGAAGGCATTTGCTAAATATAGACTGAACCATATTTTCTTGGGTGGCATTGTGAACCGCTCTTGAGCTGGGAACGCGAAATGTTGCATGACCATTCGCAAGTGCATGGCCATTGTGGGTGTCATTGCCACCATGTCTTTGAGCTTAATTAGGTTCCTGTTCTTCATGTTATCCGGAACCATCGTATCTTTTTCGGTGGGGATATGCATGCCTTTCATGTCAAGAGCTTCCCTCACCAAATTGTTCGTCAATTTGAAACGCTTTAATTCATTACCTTTGGTAAGTGATGGTAGAACAAAGGTACTATATCCCTTTTTCTCTTTACTAGGGGTCAGAGTGCTAATTAAGTAGGAACACCGTAGAAAGTCTGGTTTGGGTAACTGAGCCTTGAAGTAGTCGTATAGTCCAGCCTTCTTCCAGATGGGTTTCAGACCTTCATCATTTTGAAGCCTCTCAAATTCCCTCGTGAAAAAATGATATCTGCCCCATCGCCCGTTGAACTCTATCTCGGCCTCCCACATGTAAGTGCCTTCACTCAGAGATCCGGCCACATCACTGAACCAATGTGAGTTTTTGCTGACCGGCATTGTGTGCCCTTGTGGAGGATTCTGAATCGGTATGGCGTGTAATGCCCTCAATGCCACTGGGCGTTCCTTCAATTCCTCTTCAATGGGAAGACTTTCAATGTCCACGATTTGGGGGCTGGTGCCTGCCTGGGAGCTAGTTCCTGCCTCGGCCATGGTGAAGAGACTGGTCACCGATTCTGTGAGAATAGACAAATGAATGTTAACATTGCAAATGGACACCAAGCGTACATGCGTCCCCATTACAACATTAACATGATTTTAGTGAGAGGTTAGTAGGTCAATAAGTGTCTGGGGATCGTGTGTGTAGTTAGTGAATGGATATTCCTAAGAGCTAAATGGAAAGATGCGGTGTGTGAGTGTTGTAGTGAGTAAGTGGATATGAATTTACAAATGAGGGTTGGGGGGTTTATTACACGTTTTGGGCTTCCAAACTAACTGATTTGTTGTTGGTCTTGATTTTGTGGAGACTCTGGAGGGCTTTTCAGGAGTGTCTACTTGGAAATGAGGCTTTTTAAGGACCCATTTACAAGTGATTTTGCTTGTGCTCATGGACCAATGTGTGTCCGTGCATGTTGTATAAGAAAGGGTATCAGATGTTTGAGTGAGTGAACCATGTTGTATAGGGTGTGGCCTCAGTGCAACTATTTGAGCCCACAAGCAAGCCTTAGGCCCCAAATTTGTCGTGATTGTGGGATGGCCTTCATCGACTTCTTGGGTACCCAAATAGACTTTACTTTTGCAGAAGAATTTATGAAAGACTTCTTATTAGTGTCGTGTTGTTGATTACTAATAAAAAGAAGTTCTACCCGTGTGGTTGGCTTGATCGCAACAGGGTGTTCGCCTTTCCGTACCCACACTTGTTTCAATGGCTGAGACATTCTGCTTCGCACGTTCTTTTGACCTCAAGCATAGGTATTACTCTGCTCCATCTGTATTTGATCTGCCTTTGGTTGCTGCATCCCTCTGGTTTCTTGATTGAAATCATCATTCCTCTACATCACATAGTTTTGGACAAGAACAACATGGTCATCTTCATGTGTACCCCTAGAAGGACCAGGAGTGTGTGCCTTGTCTAATTCCTTGAGTGCTTCATTTTCTAACTCAATTGTAACGTGATTCTGATTTACCCAGACCTGAAGGAGTCCACTTCTTAGGTTTAGGTTGACTGCATGATCATAGATCCAGTCTTGACCCAAGACAAGAGGCTCCGTGAGGTCCTCATCTTGACACACTAGCACTTCAACTGTCATTAATTCATCTTGAATGTAGAGGGGAAGTTACACCTCGCCCATGCAAGGGGTTTCCACACCTCCCAATCCTATGAGATATGCTTCTATAGGATTGACAGTTAATTTCAACTTTTGACAGTAAGAAAATTTAACAGCACTAGTGGCTGCACCTGAGTCAATCAAGGCTCTTACAGTCCTTGCACCCTTTCCTTGTCCTATCTCTAAGGTTACAAAAGGTCGTCTATCAATTATTCTATGAGAACTTATTCCTCAGACTTCACACATCGCCATATGATAACCTGGGTCCGCATAGTCATCTACCCTGGCCTGATCTCTACCCAGTCTTCACAACCTCATCCTTCGGATGCGTTCCAATGCGAACCTGTGCCTCTTCTCGAACTCGTTTTTCCTCCTCTTTACGTTTTTTGGCAATGTTGAGTCAATTTAGCATCTCTTCAGTCACGGGTTCTTGGTATAATCTGACTCTGCACCCACTTATGTAGCTAGGGAGAATATCGCCTTCTAATGTGGCTAGTTGTACTGCTCCACTTGTTGAGATCCTATTTATGATCATAGGTCCATAGCCACCTTTCTCTAATTTTCTTGCATGTTGCTTCAAAGTGTAGACTAAAACTAAATCTCCTGCCTTCAAACCTTTATCCTTGACGTTGTCGTCTGTTTCGTGGAAAGGAGAGGAATGATCACATTGAAGTATGGATCGATGAAATCTAAGATATTAAGTTTAGCATGCACTTAAGTTGTTTTGAGCAACTGATGGCTAGGTATGTTGTAGGGATACTCAAAATCATCAATCCCTTCGATTTCTAGAACTATAGGCCAATGATCCAAGATTCTTACAAACATCCTTTGCTCCCTCAACTTAGCAAGATTTGTACATCTCCAGAACATGCTAAACTTATCAAATTGCACTTATCAACCTGCATATTAAAGAAGACATAGCATTCTGTTCACAAAAGCAACGATATGAAAGACTATTGTCAAACAAAGTCCACAGGATAGTGGATAAAACATCAACCACGATGAACAGCAAAACGAAGGACAACTTCAGAACCATTTGTCTCAGATGATTGTACACTTATTGCGAGGCCGTGGGTTTATTGCAATATGTGCTCAATGTGAGAATAGAATGAGAATGATATGAAAAACGAATTGATTCTTAAAAAACTCTAGTATGTGCTCCTCAACCATGAGTTATGACACAGAAAGGTTTCCATGAATTCTCCCAAATCCACGCTCTGTAGCAAGCAAGAACCCCACCCCTGACATAAGCGAAAACTTGAACATCATCCCATAATCATTTCGCTGTGATATATAGAATCTCTTAAATTGAAACTCCTTGGGGTAGTATCATCATCAACAAGAATACATTTGAATGCAAGTCATTATAATCAAGCATAAGATTTCCTTCGGTTCAAATAAAGAAAGTGCAACAAATCGTCTTCTGCAATGTGATTATTGACAGCCAAATTTCTACCTTTATCATTTATGCACAAACAAGTTTACAGAATTCTTCATATATCTTTACCTTAACACGCAGAAGAAAATAAAGTCATGCACATCAAACGCTATATGAACAAGCATTAAAAACACACTTTATGCATAGATCTACACCTGACACACCAGTCTATAAAATAAAACAAACGACCAAACTACTTATTGTTGCAGAGCGCATAGTTTAGCTTCATATTTCAGCATCTACGTTGTTTGATATTGAATGAACTTCAATCTCCTTTGCTCTGAATATGCGCATCCACATGAATATATCAATGCTCTGTTGCCCCGAAACTTTGTGCCAATAGTTCTTTGGAAAATTTATGGACAGAAGAAAACACTTCCCAGTTCATATCTTGAGCAACTCATCAGCAGCCCAGCATAATACATCTCTGAGATGGTCGTAAGAAATTCCTCCACTCATTCCATGGATATTTTTGAGCAAAGCAAATCAAGAGTCCTCCTTAGAATATTTGCAGGGATATTACCAGATGTTCGAGGAGTTATAAATTATATGGTAATCAGATATTGACATTCTATGAGTTGCGGAAGGAAAAGCTCTAATGGCATTCAACACGGAAGTAGTAAGTGACGGACTTCAGACCTGCAGAGACATTTGAAAATGATGAGTGGTAAGAATTGCTACTGCGCAAGAAACCGTGAGCAGCCTCCTCCAAGACCTTGCTTCTCAATTCCACATCTGATTCATGTAGCCAGATCGGCATCATCTCATCGTTTCCCTCTAAAAAGCTTGATGTGGACTCGTTTCCTTTTCAATTCGTCTCGAGTCCCGAGAGCTAGCCCAAGATATACATGTTCCTTAAAAGAACGAGATGCCTGTTCCTATACGAACAAGATGTTTATTTCTTCTTGTTCAAATTCCATTAGACTCCATCACTTCACCTTAGGAGTACATCTGTCGCCCAGTCCTTCCATGATAGTGTCATTCTTAACATATAGATTGAAAGAAAACTTCCAGTAAATACTTCCACCTTCATTCCAATTCTCCACGATCATCAAAATTAGAGTGTCTGTTCTACGACAGAGAATTCATCCTCGGACGTATGTCAAGGTCACCAAAAGCGAAGGAGAAGTAAGATAAGGCATCTGTCCTTCTTATATAACTTGTGTCTGCTATGATTAGCGGAACCAAATAAAAAACGCACTCTATGGCGAAAGGAAACCCCAAACGTCCATCACAAACAATTTGCTAAAAAACTATTAACTTCGAACGTCTTTTGATTTCTATCGCTTACTTCTTCACCTACCTCTGCATACACGCTCCTCAGTACGATGGGAGTCCTCTCCTCTTATCTTCGTTGATCATCAATATTGAAGAGCCGCCTTCCCATCCGCAAGCAGATGCGTACACAGTTCATGACCTCCTTCACAATCAGCCCTCTTTCTGCCGTGTCCTTGTCCTCCTCAAGCAACCTTTCTCTCTGATCGTGACTAAAGCCAGAGAGAGCTTCCCCTGAATCGGTGCTTTTTCCCTTTTCATACAAATTCTCCCACGCAGCCTGCTGCCCTGCTGATACGAGCCTCCCACCAAAAACGTAGGTTTTTGCCCTCTATCCAATTCTATATCTCCAGCAGCAAAACTTGGCTAATCTTTTCCATTTCGGACGCTGATTCCCTTGCATGCATGCGCTACCTTTTTCCCCGCTCTTTGCCAGATCGCCTGTCGATTTTGGTAAGAATCTCGAATCTGAAGCTACAAAGCCACTCCTCCAATCCTTGACAGCTACATTTCTGGCCACATATGTATGATGCCACGAATGTATCCTCCCAAATCGTAAGAAGCAAGGAGTTCTAGAACTTCAGCCCGAATGTGTGACCTCTTCAAAACATCTTATGCCGAAAGCAATGGCTTCAAATCGTGACCACATCCACCCCCTCTGAACCTGTACATCCTCCGGATGTACCACCATCGATCTCGGTATCTGCAAGTCTTCAAGAATCCAAATGTGAGTGAAATCAAGTGCATGGGTTAAAACAAATGTGCCTATGCACGGCCATGTAATGAGCCCTACATATGCATACTCTAAGTGCATAAAAAACACATGGTGCAAATAGGGGAGGTATTAGGAATTCGGTGTTGAGGATGTACACTCAAATTGAACTCACATTTTCATCATGGATATACAATTCAATACAAGTGCAATCACTCGTGCAACTATGGGTTTTAACCAAAATATCACTCGTGCTCTTTACATTTCATTTATGCATGTTTTAAGTGCATGAAGAGAAACAAAATGGTGCAAAAATATCAAGGTTTTATGGTGTCTAAGCAACACTCACATCACTCACAACTCCACTCTCTTACAGATGCAATCACTCTCCCTTACTCAGATCTATTCTCTCTTATCACTCAACACTTGATTTATTATTTTTCAATGATATTTACCTATCTAATTGTGCAGATGGACGTGCTTCTATGGAATTTCAAAGACGTGTTTCTATATATTTTTACATGCATATTTGGCATGCAATGCATCTCAAAGATGGTGCAAAGAAAAGATCAGGGTTAAAGCACGATAGCTAATGGAAAAGATTTTCACGGCTTTGTTCTTGAGTCATCATCTCCGTTGGCTTTGCTTGATCATTCCTGCACTCATAGAAACTAAATAAATCATGAGAAACATCAAATCATATGACACAATATGTACATGCAATCCATGAAAGAACTTCAAAAACCATTTGCAATAAAACATAAGCATGTAGCTCAAATGTGGTTGCCTCTTTAGAATCTCTCAAAACTCTAAATCTTCGATTAGCTCCTTATCAACACCTGTTCTCAAAACTACATAAGAGAAATTAGTAGCATCACATTCAAGAATCACATATTAAAAAACTTCATTCATTTGAACATTAAAATCTCTATTTGAATTATTTTTGACTTCAAACCACTCATCCAACATGCATTCATTACCATAGGTGTTCTCACTTTAATTTCTTGCATTTTTAGTTTTATTTGGTTTCTTCTATCTATCTTAAGTTTAAAGCAAAAAACACAAGTTATATACATTTTTATTTACAAATTTCCTTTTGGTATTATTTGTTCTCATTTATTAGGGTTTCTCCCTTCAGACCCATCTCCCTTGATATATGATCACCAAAGAAACTGTGCTTGAAAAGAAGCCATCTCTGAACTGCATCAATCAAGGTAGCATTCTTAAACAAGTTAGATATGTGGACAAGCCATTTCATTTGCTCGTTCATTCCTTGTAAGCTTGACTGGCATACATAGCTCTTGAAAAATTCAAAAATCCATGATTCAATCATTTGAGCATAGTTGCTTTTATTTACATTTCTCTCTAATGCATCATATGAAGATGCACATGATAAATGAGCACATGTATATAGATTCTTAAAATTTGGAGTATTTAGAATATCATCAAACAAATCAATCATGCATATGTTTTGATTCATTTTAAGGTTGAAATCATTTAAAAGAATTTCATCATTTCCATTATGATTATCCAAACTTTCTTCTTCATTACAATTAAGGTTTTGAATACATTCATAAGATTTATACTGTGAATAGGAAGGTTCATCATTCTTTGACTGCAAATTATGTTCATTTTCGTGATTCAGTCTATCATAATCCCTCCTTACTTGAGTGCTACAAATTATAGAATCTGCTTCTATCTCTAATCTCTCCAAGAACCCCTCATCTTCTTCTTTTTCCAGATTCATTTGCCCATTATCATGAAGAAACTCAATATCATCACAATCAAAAAAATCTTGATCATCTAAATCACTAAATTCTTGCTTCTCCAAGTAAGATTCATTGGAAAATCTACATTCATCTATATTCTCCTGATCCTTTTCAAAGATATACATGTAATTTGATGTCAAATCAGTTTTCCTATTCAAGATGCCATCATCAGATTCTTTATCTATCTCAATTATTTCTTGTTTATTATCTTTAGAGGATGTGTTTTTGCCACACTCCTCATACATTTCTTTTATCATTGAATCTTGCTCAAATACTTCATACTTGAATATCTCATCATAGACGCTTGAGTCAATTGAAACTTCATCCATCTGGTAACATTTATATCTAGCTTCATCAATGCAAATATTTGACTCAACGGTTTCACATTCAATATCTTTTGATGCTATGCACACATCATATTTATCATACATCTCATTAAACGTTGTATCTTCCACTTCATGCTTGATTTCTTTGATATATGAACTCAACTCAACATGATCATTCTTAACATACATATCAATGTAAAGAGGAGTAATCAGTGGAGTGTCCTCATCGCTCTCATGATCATTCATATGTCCTTCTTCATGGAGTACAATATCATTCACATACATATCATTATATTGAAGCTCAATCAACAACTCATTCTTACACCTATAATTCAGATCACTCTCTTGAACCTCTAACGACTCATTTAATGTGGTATCACTCAAGAGTTTTTCACATTCTTGATCTTGATCTAAACAATCAGTAGGCTTAGCATCATGCTTTTCACCATCGGCATACATACCATTCTTTAGAGAACTCATAATTTGCATGCCCTCCTGATTAGCATCATGCTCCCTTGCATTCTCTTCATACAAATTAGTCATTTGGCCATGATTCATATTTGAATCATATGCTTCAAGAGATGTTTCACTCTTAGATGGTATCAAATAGTTCCTCGAGCATTGTTTGGTTTCGTCATTTAAGAAATCATCTTGTGCTTGATACTCACATGGATTCACTGGATTATTTTGAGTTATTTCGTTTGCAATCTCTTTCTGATCACCTTGACTTCCTGTAGATATCTTTAAATAATCTTGGTTATTATCATATCTTGCCTCTTTGTTTGTTGGATTATCATCCCTTAGAAGCGAGGAGTCTATCAGATTATAGGAAGCCTCATGTTGGTTTCCTGGTGTGTTTTGTTTATTTTTGTTTTGTTGTATGTTTGATATTGGTTTGATTTTGTTTTGTTTAGCTTCCACATATTCCCTTGCTCCTCCCATCTTTGGGGTTTGTGCATATACAGTATTTGTAGATGTGATCAAAGTATCTACAGGCTCTTGGTACCTTGAATCCTCAGAGATTGCATCACTTATGTTTATAGGTTCTTTATAGTGATTCCCTTCATAAGCATGTACGTGTATTTCATGCATATATTCTTTATGTCCAACTGGGTTTTCTATTATTCTATAGATTTGCAAATTATTTTTAGTCTCTAAAATGCATGGAATTTGTGTATCTTCTTCATTTGCATAAATATCAGCTTGCCAATCGTTTAAAAATTTTTCTATTGTTTGTTGTTTCTTCACATATCTCATCACAGCTTCATGGACAAGCGTCCAGTCCTCTGTGAGCCCCGAGTCGGAGTTTATATCTTGTAGAAGTGGAATTAACTCCTCTCTGGCTTTAACATCGATTGTTCGAAGAAACAATGACACCCTTTCATGACTTATGCACCTCTTATCGTGCTCAGGAAGATCATCGTATTGTCGCTCAAATTCTTCTTTGATCTCGAGAATCGGCTGGTCTTTGGGCATATGAACCCACCTCAAGAAAGATCTACGAGTTACTTTATCAAGGTCTTCTAGCATAAACTGCCTAAGAAGTGTCGCTTTGTATCGAGACCATGTCGTTTGATTTATTTGCATTATTTGGTCTCGCACGTCGTAATCCGACACATAGATAAAGTTTTCACATAATTCTTTTTCCGTCATCGGACTTAATCCGACACCTAGATATTTGGCCTCGAGTTCATATTCTTTGCAGAACTTAGATATATTTTTGCCATTGAAAAAGCCACATCGATTGACTAGACGTTCATGAAGTGATTGGATGGCTTTTTGACGCCTATCTTCTTCTTGAAATCGTATGAATTGAGCGAGGAGATCTTCCATGTCTAATGTGCTAAATCGCTTAAATTTCGGTTGCTAACTTGGTTCTTTTAATTCACTAACACTATGATTTACTCACCCCCTCCTTTCACGTCGGGTTCACCAGGTATGTCGTCTGTTTCGTGGAAAGGAGAGGAATGATCACATTGAAGTATGGATCGATGAAATCTAAGATATTAAGTTTAGCATGCACTTAAGTTGTTTTGAGCAAATGATGGCTAGGTATGTTGTAGGGATACTCAAAATCATCAATCCCTTCGATTTCTAGAACTATAGGCCAATGATCCAAGATTCTTACAAACATCCTTTGCTCCCTCAACTTAGCAAGATTTGTACATCTCCAGAACATGCTAAACTTATCAAATTGCACTTATCAACCTGCATATTAAAGAAGACATAGCATTCTGTTCACAAAAGCAACGATATGAAAGACTATTGTCAAACAAAGTCCACAGGATAGTGGATAAAACATCAACCACGATGAACAACAAAACGAAGGACAACTTCAGAACCATTTGTCTCAGATGATTGTACACTTATTGCGAGGCCGTGGGTTTATTGCAATATGTGCTCAATGTGAGAATAGAATGAGAATGATATGAAAAACGAATTGATTCTTAAAAAACTCTAGTATGTGCTCCTCAACCATGAGTTATGACACAGAAAGGTTTCCATGAATTCTCCCAAATCCACGCTCTGTAGCAAGCAAGAACCCCACCCCTGACATAAGCGAAAACTTGAACATCATCCCATAATCATTTCGCTGTGATATATAGAATCTCTTAAATTGAAACTCCTTGGGGTAGTATCATCATCAACAAGAATACATTTGAATGCAAGTCATTATAATCAAGCATAAGATTTCCTTCGGTTCAAATAAAGAAAGTGCAACAAATCGTCTTCTGCAATGTGATTATTGACAGCCAAATTTCTACCTTTATCATTTATGCACAAACAAGTTTACAGAATTCTTCATATATCTTTACCTTAACACGCAGAAGAAAATAAAGTCATGCACATCAAACGCTATATGAACAAGCATTAAAAACACACTTTATGCATAGATCTACACCTGACACACCAGTCTATAAAATAAAACAAACGACCAAACTACTTATTGTTGCAGAGCGCATAGTTTAGCTTCATATTTCAGCATCTACGTTGTTTGATATTGAATGAACTTCAATCTCCTTTGCTCTGAATATGCGCATCCACATGAATATATCAATGCTCTGTTGCCCCGAAACTTTGTGCCAATAGTTCTTTGGAAAATTTATGGACAGAAGAAAACACTTCCCAGTTCATATCTTGAGCAACTCATCAGCAGCCCAGCATAATACATCTCTGAGATGGTCGTAAGAAATTCCTCCACTCATTCCATGGATATTTTTGAGCAAAGCAAATCAAGAGTCCTCCTTAGAATATTTGCAGGGATATTACCAGATGTTCGAGGAGTTATAAATTATATGGTAATCAGATATTGACATTCTATGAGTTGCGGAAGGAAAAGCTCTAATGGCATTCAACACGGAAGTAGTAAGTGACGGACTTCAGACCTGCAGAGACATTTGAAAATGATGAGTGGTAAGAATTGCTACTGCGCAAGAAACCGTGAGCAGCCTCCTCCAAGACCTTGCTTCTCAATTCCACATCTGATTCATGTAGCCAGATCGGCATCATCTCATCGTTTCCCTCTAAAAAGCTTGATGTGGACTCGTTTCCTTTTCAATTCGTCTCGAGTCCCGAGAGCTAGCCCAAGATATACATGTTCCTTAAAAGAACGAGATGCCTGTTCCTATACGAACAAGATGTTTATTTCTTCTTGTTCAAATTCCATTAGACTCCATCACTTCACCTTAGGAGTACATCTGTCGCCCAGTCCTTCCATGATAGTGTCATTCTTAACATATAGATTGAAAGAAAACTTCCAGTAAATACTTCCACCTTCATTCCAATTCTCCACGATCATCAAAATTAGAGTGTCTGTTCTACGACAGAGAATTCATCCTCGGACGTATGTCAAGGTCACCAAAAGCGAAGGAGAAGTAAGATAAGGCATCTGTCCTTCTTATATAACTTGTGTCTGCTATGATTAGCGGAACCAAATAAAAAACGCACTCTATGGCGAAAGGAAACCCCAAACGTCCATCACAAACAATTTGCTAAAAAACTATTAACTTCGAACGTCTTTTGATTTCTATCGCTTACTTCTTCACCTACCTCTGCATACACGCTCCTCAGTACGATGGGAGTCCTCTCCTCTTATCTTCGTTGATCATCAATATTGAAGAGCCGCCTTCCCATCCGCAAGCAGATGCGTACACAGTTCATGACCTCCTTCACAATCAGCCCTCTTTCTGCCGTGTCCTTGTCCTCCTCAAGCAACCTTTCTCTCTGATCGTGACTAAAGCCAGAGAGAGCTTCCCCTGAATCGGTGCTTTTTCCCTTTTCATACAAATTCTCCCACGCAGCCTGCTGCCCTGCTGATACGAGCCTCCCACCAAAAACGTAGGTTTTTGCCCTCTATCCAATTCTATATCTCCAGCAGCAAAACTTGGCTAATCTTTTCCATTTCGGACGCTGATTCCCTTGCATGCATGCGCTACCTTTTTCCCCGCTCTTTGCCAGATCGCCTGTCGATTTTGGTAAGAATCTCGAATCTGAAGCTACAAAGCCACTCCTCCAATCCTTGACAGCTACATTTCTGGCCACATATGTATGATGCCACGAATGTATCCTCCCAAATCGTAAGAAGCAAGGAGTTCTAGAACTTCAGCCCGAATGTGTGACCTCTTCAAAACATCTTATGCCGAAAGCAATGGCTTCAAATCGTGACCACAACGTGGGCATCAAAGAATGCCTTCTGTCTTTTCTTAGCTGCATATATTCCCGCTGCCGCTCTTAGTCTTGTTTCTCCTAGTCGTTCTAGATCAAGAATCCTCGAAGAGAGTTCATGACCCGTCCATTTATGCTCATGTGCTACTTTCAGTGTAGGTATCAAGAAGTCCAATGGTAGCACTACATTTTGACCGAATACCATCTGAAAGGGAGTGGCTTGGAGTACCGTTTTATAGGCAACTTGGTATGCCCAAACAGCATGGTGTAGCTGTTTGTCCCAATCAGAGCATTTATTATTCACTAATTTGGTCAGTACATTGCACAGAATCTTATTTATGCTTTCGGCTTGCCCATTAGCTTGTGGGTGATAGGGGGCAGACTTCTTGTGTATAACCAAGAAGTCTTGGAGCAGATTTTCAATAACTTCATTCAAGAAGTGAGTCCCTCTATCACTGACTAGCTCTATAGGTAGCCCGTATCTTGTGAACACATTCTCAAATAAGAACTTAGTTGTTGTTTGAGCATCGTTCTTTGTGGTCGCTTTTACTTCTACCCACTTGGTCAGATAATCTGTGGCCACAATGATATATTCAGCATGTGAACCCTTAGTTGGGGGATTAATCGGACCAACAAAGTCTATTCCCCACTTAGAGAATGCACGTCCACCCATCATAGGCTTCAGTGGCATCTCATCTTTGCGTATAGGATACTGAGTTTGCTGACAAACATCACACCTCTTCACATAGGTATGTGCATCCATGTGAAGGGTAGGCCACCAAAGACCTGCAAATAGGATTGCCTGGATCACCCGATCAGGTCCAAAATGTCCTCCTGCTACACCTTGGTGAGCAGTTTCCAAGATCTTAAGATATTCACTCTCATGGACACATAACCTAAGGTAACCATCTTTACCACGCTTGTATAGACTATCACCAATGAGTGAGTAATCTAGGGCTTCTTGTTCTAGACTTCTTTGTCTGGCTAGTGTCATATCTTGAGGGAATGTTCTCGTCCTCAGGAAGGCTACTAATGGCTCACTCCACTCTGGCACTATGGACACTTGATAAAGAGTGGCATGTTCCACGGGTGGTTTAGTGCAACAAATTGGGCATTCTTTACACAACTTTTGGACATCAGCTTCCATAGTCGGCCAATGCACTCCGAGTCTCCTTAGTGTCTGTAGGGTTTGTTGCTTTGAGTAGTGTTGCTATAATGCACCTACATGTGCTAATTGCAACCATTTAGCGTACTCATCCTCTTCCACACAACAAGCTAGGATCCCTTGATCTGTTTGTTTGTACATGCTTCCTGCCATGATGTGGTACTTCTGGGCTTTTACTACCTCTCTACCTTGAGTGTTTATGACTGGGTGGTTAGGCCCGTATGTCAATACTGGCACTAATGGCTTAGCCCACTGAGGTACAACTTCCAAATTAAACAAGTAAGCATCAGGAAGGTCATCTGACACTCCTTGTGCGGCTTCTCTAGATGTGAGTCTAGAGACGTGGTCTGCTCTCAAGTGAGTCCTCCCTTTCCTCACCACAACTTCAAAGTCGTATTCCATTAGTAAGAGAAACCATCTTACTAATCTACCTGTATTGCATGGTTTGTTTACCAAATACAATAATGTTTGATGATCAATAAAAAATTTAAACTTATTTGCAAGCAAATAGTGTCTAAACTTTTTAACCGCATATACCATGCCTAATCCTTCTTTTTCGGTGGTGGTATAGCTCCGTTCAGCTGCATTTAACTGTCTACTAGCATAGGCCATTGGAAGATCCATATTACCTTCGCCGGTAGGTTGTGCGAGTACACACCCAATAGCATAATTGGATGCATCTACATGAACATGAAAAGGCTTATTCCAATCTGGTGTGGTCAAGATTGGTGCTGAACATAATCACCATTTAAGCTCGTTGAAGGAATTCTCACATTCATCAGTCCACTCAAAGTTGGTCAAAAGTCCGTACAGAGGTTTTGCTATGATGGCATACATGTGTATAAACCGTCGGTAATAACCACAATGCCCCATGAAAGCTTGTACTTCCTTGACATTCTTTGGCCTAGGTAGCTCTGCGATGGCTCTTACTTTCTCTTCATCCATGGATATGCCGTTCTTTGACACTATGTGTCCTAGAATCTTGCCTTGCCTGACCATGAAAACACACTTTTCTGGGTTCAAGCAGACTTGATATTCTCTACATTTGTCAAAGATTTGCATGAGCTCAGGTATATGTGTTTGTCTAATGTTGGAATGAGTGCAGAGATCATCAACATAGACCTCTAAAATCTTCCTCAGGAACTCTTTAAACACGTGAAACATCAATCTTTGGAAGGTTGCAGGGTCATTGGTAAGCCCAAATGGCATTACTCGAAAGGCAAATATGCCCCATTCTGTGGCAAAAGCTGTCCTATGCTGGTCTTCCAGAGCAATGGCTACCTGATTGTAGCCCGAAAATCCATCAAGGAAGTTGTAGACTTCCTTGCCTGCTACCCTTTCTAATAGATGCTCGGTAATTGGAAGTGGATAGTTATCTCGAATTGTGGCTGCATTAACCTTCTTCAAGTTGATGCACACACGTAGCTTTCCATTCTTCTTGGGCACAACTACAATGGGGGATACCCACTCGGTGTGCTCAATTTCATAGATAAATCCAGCTTCTACCAGTCTATCTATCTCCTCTTTGATCTTGGCAGCATAATTATCATTGTATGTGTATGGCTTTTGCTTAGAAGGTTTAGCATCTGAGGTCATGGGGATTGTGTGTGAGCATATGTCCAGGTCTACACCTTTGAAATCCTTGTAACTCCAAGCGAATACATCTCTGTATTCTCTTAGCAAGGTTATTAATGCATGCTCTTCTTCCTCTGTTAGGTCATGGCCTATGTACGTGCATCTCTCCTCTTCTTCTTCTAGGGCTACCACTATTTTCTTGGTGGTTTCTTTGTTATCATAGGCCTCTCCTGATTGTGCCTCTCGTTTAGGCATTCTTATCATGACTCTCCTATCGTCTATCTCATACTTTTTAAAGTTTTCAGGGGCCTCAAACAAAGATTCTTCTTCCTCCGGGGGGACTTCTTTCTTCTTCCGTTTCTTGCTATCATTATTAGCAGTCACTTGTGTGGTTAATCGTACATCGTTTGTTATCTCTTCGTGTCTCTGAGGTTGGAATTCTACTTCATAGAAGTATTCTTCATCTGATGCAAAAGGTGGGTCCATAATGATTGACTCTAGATCGGAGTCACTTGCATCCTCAAATGCATCAGGGCTAGGTTCGCACTCTTCTAAAACTGCATCTCCCATGATTGGCTCGATGGAGAAAACTAAAATGTCATAGCCATCCTCATGACAGTGGGGTGTCCATTGTTCTTCATTGATGGCTACATCCATTGTTGCTAAAATTTCTGCCCAGCCGTGAGGTTCAAATTCTTCATCCGGAAATACTACAGGTGCATAGGCTGGGTCTTGAATTGATCTATGTGTTTCCTTTGCACCTACCTCTCTGGCTTTTTCTCTCTTCTCTTCTTCTACTGCTACTTTGCACATCCATAAGTGGGTGTCTTCATGCATCCATGAGGATCCTGATCCTATGGAATGCACCGACTCCGTATCATCTTTGGCTCTATGGATGGGGTTCCATTGGATAGGAGGGACATCTCTATGAGAGTAATCTTTGAGATTCACTTTGGTCGTAACACCCAAGTGTTGCAAGTACAAGGAATTGGTTCCCCAATCTTGTACTACTTGCAACTGTCTCATAAATGGTCTTCCCAAAATCATCTCATATGCATGATTTTTGCTAAAGTCACATATAGCAAATGTATGCTCAAACTCTACACCACAAGTAGTGAGAGTTATTCCTTCAAGTAGTCCTAAAGGCCTCTCTATGTGACCATCAGCCATTTGCAATTTCATCCTCGTGGGCCTGAGTGCTCGCTTGCCCCAACGCTTCCATAGGGAAGTGGTAGCAATTGCAACTCCTGCACTAGAGTCCAGAATTGCCTTGGTTGTGTATCCTTGATGGGTGTTTCCTTCTTCAACCTCACTCATATCTCCTATCTTGTCTAGAGGAATTTCTGACACTGTTCTATGAGAACCGACCTGGGAACGTGGTTTCACTACTTCTGGCACTTGGTTAACTACATGTTTCCATAATTTTGGCTTAGCTTTGAGTAGCTCTTCTAACGTGAGGTTGCACTGCACTTTAGTGTTCTTCACTACCTCCGTATTCCTAGGTATGACTGAGTCTTCGTTCCTTACCATGACCATGGGTGCTCTCATACAAGTAGACTTGGCTTCTCATGGGCCTATGAAATGGGGTAGTTCTTGTATGGAATTAGATTCGAAGTCTACCCTCTCCTGAGACTGAGTGCTCTCCTGCTCCCCATCAATGGAGGGAATATCTTGTGGGAATTGATCATGTGCATCATCCACAAGTTCAATGGGAGGAGGGACTTCACTCTCTTTAGCCCATTTGTCTTCTTGAATCTCTCGTAGGAATTCTGGTGTGAACCGATTCATAGAAGAAGATGTGTCTGGCTCTGTAGACTTAGGCACATAGGCTCCCTGGGCAGGTAGGCTTTCTCTTCCACTTGCCTTGCCCTGATTTGGAGAGGTGGGTTCCTTTTCTGATTGTGCAATTAACCTCTCCAATCTTTCTAGCAGTCCATCAAAGTGCAACTGCGTCTTAGCTGAACTAGAGATGTTAAAGAGGCGACTAGCTTCAAACATGGTTTGAGCCAATTCCACCATCTTAGCACAAATTTTGGTTCGTTCAAGTTCTAGTTCTGCCCTAGGGTAACATTTTTCGTGATCCGTCACGTTTGGCCCTTCTTGGATCCTGGCCTGATATGCCTTGAGCATCATGTTAAGGTCCTTGGGAGTAGGATCTGCTAGGACTGATCCTACTCTAGGGGGTGGTGGGTTTGTGTGAGGTGGGTTGGAAGGTGTTGGAGTAGTGTGGGAGGGGGTTTGAGATGTGAGTTCAACTATCTTGGCTTTTGTTTCTCTTAAGCTTTCCTCGATTTCACTCATCTTCTTAGCCCATTGCCTCTTCATTCTTTCTCTAATATCTCTCCAAGCTCTAGTCCTCTTCTTGGTTATGCTCTCAGTTTCACTAGCATCTGAGCTCTTTTCCTGGCTTACCCCTTGGTTTTGCTGCAATGCTTGAGCTCTAGTGACCACTTGCACTGGTGCTGTGGAAGTCACGCTTCCTGTGGAGTCTACAACTAATCCAATAACATTAATAGGAGTGAATTTTGGCATATTATTGGGATTCTTTGGGCAATCTCGTAAGAGATGCTCCTTGCCACAATCTTGACAAAAGCCTTGGATTGTTACTGACTGGGGTTGTGTGGGTGCTGGCATGGGTTGTGGATAGGGTTGGGGGTAGGTTTTCCTAACTGCTTGCTTATTGTATGGGCAGTCTTGTGCTGTGTGATTTGTGTATCTCCGTTCTATGGTGCAATACTGGCTACTAGGGTTCACTTGGGGTTGAGCCATGATGGGACATACATTCGCCATATGGTCACCACCGCAAGTATAGCACCTCTTTACTGGGGCAAACCTTGGTTTTTGTTTGCTAGTGACTCCCAGTTTTTGAGCTACTTTCTCTGCAAGTTCCTCAATTGATGTTGATTGCGAAGAAGAGAGGCTAGAGGCACTATCAGAATCTCTGTAGATTTTGGAAAGCTCTAACTCCTCCCCTAGGTTATCCTCGATGTCGATGCACATGCGTACACACTCTTCTATAGTCCTAGGGTCCTTCAAGTACACATATGACCTCAATTTGGTACTTAGCAATCCATCTAAGAATAAAGCCACTTGTTTGGCGGGTGTGGGTAACTCAGGAACAGGGCATCTCTCAAGATATTGCCTAAATCTTCTTCCTGCAAGTCTCATGGTCTCTTGAGGGGTCTGCTTGAAGCTATGTATCAATGAGGACGTATTATGCCTTATGCCACTTTTAGAGAATTCAGTGATGAAGGCGTCTAAGAGTTGGTCTATGCTCCTGAACTGTCTCTCATTCAATGGTTGAAACCACGTAAGAGCTGTGTTCCTAAGGGTTAGACCAAAGGCATTATACCGCGTGAATAGGTCCTCAACTTGTTCAGCTCTCAAGACTTGCCTAAACTCAGCCACATGATCATATGGGTCTCGTGTGCCATCGAAGTAGTTCTTCATGGACTTAACCAGCTGTGTAGGTCTCAATGTTCTGGTGTGTTCCCTAGGCCTTGGCAGAGGGAAATCATCAGCATTCCTTTGGTTCCTTGGGGCTCTAAGTCCCTCAAGTTCCCCTCTATTTGTTTCCGTTCTCGTTCTTTCTCTTCCCACTAGGTTGGCAAAGCTTACCTCAGGTCTATCTCTATGTCTGTCTCTTTGAGCTCCATGAGCTTGGGATGTTCCAGCTCCTGGGTGACCAAAGGACACATTCGATCTTGGTTGGGGGAAAATAAATTCACCTTTCCAAGTGTAAGCATGCCTATCATTTTCTATAACCACAAAGATCCTCTCTGAAGCGTGATCTAAGTAGGTCACTCTGCCTGGGCTATTAGGATCTTTGAACTCATATATCATGATTGTTCCTACCTCATTCGTCTGATCAGATCTATACCTCCAAAAGGCTTCATCAGTCTCTCGCTTCAGGAGTAGATCTATGCTCTTATTGTCCTAGGGAACCCACTCGGGATGGAGGATTCTAGTAAGAACAGATTTTCCTCGAGGGGTCCTAGGCTCTCCTCCTATGTTCCCTTGCTCTAGGTCACCTATGTCCACCTCAGGGATCACATTCCCGAATTCATCGGTCCTGTCTGGGTGACTAGTGACTACATATATAGTTCCTTCTTTGTCCAAGTATGCTCCGTTTTCAAACTTGACTGCTGGATGTTCTAGTCCAATGGATTGGTCAGGGTTTTTGATTTGGACCACAGATCTTCTTAGGCCGTCCTCATAGATGCTAGCACCTAATCGGTTGGTCCTAAGGTATTCCAGCTGCGTCTTGTAGGGGCCTTCCACCCTATGCAAATATGGCACACCTGAACTTTCTGTAGGTCTTTCCATACCATGGGACATCTCTGACTCACTAGTTTCAGAGCTAGGGTAGTGCGAATAATGGCTCAACTGCTGGGCCCAAGACCTAGCAGTATGATTGACACTAGCCTCTGAAGATCTAAGACTCTGTCTATCTCTTCCTAGGTGTCGTCCTGATCTAAGGTTCATATGCTTAGCTGAGCAATCCCAATTTTACCCAAGGTACAACCTTGTTGCTGAGTTCTTTTGTATCAGTCACTGATTCTTTTGAATTGATTATCGTGTTTATGATCTTGTCTGATATCACGTCGTTAGGAACACTTGAGTTAATTTCCGCACTTGAATGTTGATCGTCTCACATTAGGTTCTTTTCCTTTAAAGTTGTCGGTCACACACATGTTATCTCTTGACTTGAACTTGATTTCTTAGATAGTCTTGACTTGTCTCGTGCCTATCGTTGCCCTGACTTACTTCTAGCACTACTCGCACTTAGCCTAAGGTAGGGATTGACAGAGTGAGTTGAGAATCTTCCAACCTTGAGTTTCTCCCTTGGTTGCCCTTGTGTGCTCAGGAAGTGTGTTCCCAAGCTTGCATTTACTCTTGCTCCGATCGCCCTTTGATGCTCTCACTGAACCTGTAAGAGTCCCAAAATTAGCTCAAGACTTAAATTCAAAAGACATAACCAAGCACTTTCATTCATGTAGCTCAGATACCAATTAGCCTTTTGTCTTTATGGAAAACAATCTAGAGATCCCTTGGCTTTGTTCCCTCTGAATATGGTAACTTTCAAAATACTATATCTAATAATCCTGATATTAATTTCACCGTAACCAGTGGAAGTTTTGGTTGTACTCCCCCTGAGCTTTCCAACAAGCCCAAGATCACCCCAAATGGATTTCGTATGAGAAAGTTATGACTGTTCAGGTTCTAGGTTTAAAACAGGGCTCAAACAGGCTTACAGTTCGCACGACTTTTCTTGAAACACAAGTGTAGGGACTTCACAAATCACTCATGGCTTAACAAGTATGCCCAAAAATTACCCCAAAACTTGGTATAAAAAACCCTAAAAATTTGGCCGAAAAAGCCTGTCAATCGCGATCGACAAGTCTGTCAATCGCGATTGACAGAGGTGTCCGTCGGGGTCTGTCGGTCGCGATCGACACGTCAGTCGCGATTGATAGTGTCAATCGCGATCGACAGAGTCTGTCGTGGGTCCTGTCAATCGCGATCGATGGTGTCAATCACGATCGACACTTTTTGTGTGAATTTCAGCGAGATTTTTAGTCAATCGGGGTCCTATCCATCGCGAGGGACACGTGTATGCGCGAATTTTTCTGTCAATCGTCAAAATTCAGTCGGTCGCGATCGACGGTGTCAATCGCGACTAACAGAGGTGTCATTCGTGGCTGTCGATCGCGATCGATAGTATCAATCACGATTGACAGGGTCAGTCAGTCGTCTCTGTTGGTCGTGATCGACAGAACCTGTCGATGGTGGCTGTCGGTCGCGATCGATGGTGTCGGTCGCGATTGACAGAAAAACACAGAATTTTTTAGTTTTTTCTAGTGATTTGGAATGTGCTCCTTGTGCATGTCATTGTGGTGCACTTTGTTTTACCAAAAAATGAAATTGATCGACAGAGGTCGGCGACATAGAGACAGTTCCGAGTTCGTCTGTACCTGCGTAGCGTGCTGGAGGGGATGATACAGTTGTACCTGCAAGATCACTCAGAAAACAAGCAAAAAGCAATGCACACAATTCGCTCTCTTGCTCTCTCTCACAAGTGAAATGAGGGAAATGGAAGGAAGAAGGTGATATGATCAAAAACTGAAATTTTTCGCGATGGTGGAGATGGAGGTGGGAGGTGGTGAGGATGATGATGGTGATGGTGATGATGATGATGAAGTAAGAAAGAGAAAAATAAAGAAGAGTAAAGAAATTACCTACAATGCCAACGTCTCAAATCTACGTCTTACCATCACATGCTCGTCCTCAAAGCTCGATCCCCGGCAACGGCGTCAAAATTTGGTGTAGCTCAGTGATGAGTAGCACCTCCTTTAATGTCAATCCGAGAAGACATGAGGATGGTATGAAGACCTCAAGCAAGTGAAGGCACAAATGTGTGAGTGAGAAGCACACCAACATGCACACACATACACACATGTGCACACAAGGTAAGACAAAGAGAGAGAAGCAATGGAGTTCTTTAGATTACTTCCAAAATGCTCATACAAGTTCAAGTCAATTACAAGCTAGCCTCAAAAATGAGCTCTTTAGCTCTATTTATAGTTTTTGACTAGGTTTTGGCCGTGTCCAGACCTAGTGTCCGGCCTAGTTAAAAATTAGGTTCTAGGTCCCATTTGAAGGCTCAAATGGAGTCTAAAAATTATGAAAACTGGTAGGTAGCTACTTCTAATGCTCCTCAAGCTCAAGGACTCCTTGGCTTGCACAAAATGCAGCTACAAAAATATGAAATGGTATTTACAATGGCTTCTAGTGATGAAAATCACTATTTTTGTAGGGATGTCCTCTAACGGTTTGACATACACATCTTCGAGCTCCCTACTTGCTCCTTCTCCTTATGTGTCCACCTCTTTGATATGCTTTAGCTTCCTGAGAAAATAATGGCCTACTTGCCCGATCTTCTTTGACTACTCTGTCTGCTTGTACCTTCTCTTCGCTCTGACTCCCTTCGTAAGCTTCCTTGTCTTGTTAGTCCTTAAGTTCCTTGACTACTACTAACAATGTGCCTAGGCATCTTTACCATCCCAACGAATCTGCTCTATAGTAGGTGCACCAAAAACCGTAGCACGAACAAGAATATGCAGAATATCACCATCTTCGACAACTTCTGCATCAGCTTCAGTACCTACCATTGTAACAGTTGCAGGTGTGATAGGACGTTTTTCGACACCCTCCACAATGTTCCACAGTCCTTTCGCAACCAACACATGTCGCATCATATAAGCCCATAACGGTTAGTTGGTACCATCCAACTTATCCTCAACAGCCAACATACGGAATACATCACTACTTTCAGCCATGGCCGATGACTAAAATACCTTGATGCAGAAAATTGACTGTATCTCAAAAAGTTGAACAAAACTGCCTAGACGAATTCCACTAGACCGTAGCAAACTTCGAGACGCTTATACTGGTGAACAAAAACTAGTATATACGTTTGGCACAAAAAGACGAAATAGCCTGCACAAGCACTGCAATAGCGCATTCAGAGGCCGAAACGAGCTCACCAAAATTCGTGCGATTCTGAGACTGCAACCGGAGGAGTGTTGACAGCGCCCTTGATGAAACGATGACCTGCTCTGATACCAATTGTTGGAGTTAGACATCTGTGGAAGCACGCGAACTGCACAAGGAAGAAGAAGAAGCTTGGAGCACAACACACAATACTGAATGTATTACTAGAGAATGTACAAAGATAAGTAGCCCATTAGGGCAATAGGCATATATACAAGCCGAGGAAAAAAACCTCCTAAAGAGGGAAAAAAGTGCCCCGGCGGTCCTAGTGTGTTCACACACATCACTACCTAAATATATCAACATTATCATCAACAAATTTTGCAACCAAGCCTATCTTGGCTAATGTTGAAACCGATAACAAACTTTTCTTAATCCCTAGCACAAAAAAAGCATCTGAAAATGTGAAAGGACTACCATTAGTGGTAGTCAAAATGATCTTAACAACTCCCATTATAGGATAAGAGGTGTTGTTAGCACATGTGCTAGTATTCCCTATAGGGGAAGGCTCAAGAGAACTAAAGAAACTGTTCTACGAGGTAATACATTTGGTTGCCCCACTATCAAAGTAACAAACATATGAGCCTATTGTAGACATACACTATTCATAAGAATATGGGTAATAATTGCAAACAATATTAAATGCACGTTCCTCATTTTGCACAAGGTTAACAAGCTTTAGTTTAGGTGTAGAGGCCTCTACAACAACCATTCCAACCTCTTTTGCAGCTAGTTTTGGAATACTCTTTATAATATGAACATTTCCTTTATAGTATTTGCAAAACTATTTCTACTTTTCTCTTTTCTTCTCATCTATGTCTTCCGTTTTTGAATGTGTAGCATTAGCAGATTTCTGCTTGCTAGTAGATGAGCTCCATTTTCCCTTGGATTTTTTACTAGCTAAGAAACCGTGATCTACAACATGCATGATTGACTTGTTCTGCCTAGATTGATATTCTTGCAACAAAATAGAGACCAATTTCTCAAATGTTAAGGCATTTGGATTGACTTTTATCATCAACCAAAGATTAGAAGCAAAACTTTGATATGAATCGAGAAGACCATTAAGAATGTTATGTAGAAACCAATTGTTCCTTCAGATCTTTGATCTTCGTCAAAAAATTGTCCATAGAATCTCCCTCATTCATGTGCTCACTCTCCAACTATTTCCTAAGGTAGGTAACATGAGCCTCATTTCTTTCTTGGTATAAGGTGGTAAGTGTATCCCAATCATCCTTTACTATTTTACAAGTAAGAATATGAGGGATAATGGCACGTTTGATAGACAAGGCTATCAATGCTTGTGCCTGAACATCTCTGCCATCCCAACAAAGTTGGTCTATAGTAGATGTAGTAGGAACCACAACATGAACAGGAACCTGAAGGTCATCATCTTCAATGCCATCTACATCACCTTCAATAATTGTATTCGTAGGTGTGGTAGATCATCTTTCAATACCCTGCACAATATTCCATATTCCTTTTGCAACTGATATATGGAATTCTCTTGCCACACACAAAAGGGCTAGAGAGTGCAACTGATATATGGAATTCTTTAGAAGATTATTTCCAAAATACAACCAAATCAAGGAAGGCCTCGCTATGGTCTAAGTTTACAATCTTCAAAAAGAAAGCTTCACAATCAATTTTTGGTTATGTAACAAAGATGAAGGATATTTCAAATTGCTTAGGAGGATTTGATGAAGACATTGAAGAATAAAAATTGGTAAGATATATCCTTACATGATTAAGATGTGATGAAAGGTGGAAACCTTTCATATTGTCAACTGCATTATCATTAGATCATTTTATTCCAAATCTAAATCAACTGCTAGGACACATGCTAACATTTGAGCATGACATTAAAAGTGAGAATGACAAACTTATAGGTCAAGCTATGTGTTCAAAGGATAAGAAGAACAATGCTAAAGGGAAACATCAATCAAATGAAGAAGAAGGTACCTCAAATCAAGCTAACTTTATGAAAGATAAACAAAATAGAAGAGGTAAAGGAAGGGGTGGCAAAATCAAAGACAATGGCAGAGCTTCTTGGATCTATGAGAAAGAATTACTTGGCAAATGAATGTTAACATAACACTTAAAACAATGGAAATTAGAATCAGAACCTCAATCAAAGAGGAAGAGGAGGTGGAAGCCAAAGACATAATTTTAGATGAAGAGGTGGTAGGACTACATTTTTTGGAGGAGGTGGAAGAAACTTCCAAAATCAATATTACAACAACACCTATTACAATTATGCATCAGAACAAAAGGAGGATTCAAATGTGATGATGAATGCTACACATGAAGTAGCAAATGAAGACCAAAGAGTTTTCTACATCAATTCAGGGTGTAGCAATCACCTTAGTGGTAACATTGCCTTGATGATTAACATGGAAGAAAAGGTGCACGAACACACAATTCAAACTAGAGATAACACCAAACACAAAATGTAGGGCATTGGATCCTTGATGACAAAGAATGGGAGTACACACTTAAGTAAGGTAATCTATGTTTCCACAATTCTAAAGAATTTAATTAGTGTAGGAAAAATTGTTGAGAAAGGATATGAAGTCAAATTCACTAATGATGGAGTTTCTGTGAAAGATCCAAATTAAGGATATAAGAGTATATTGTTGAAGATAACAAAGAAGGAAGAAGTTTTACTCTCAAGGTACAAGGTAATGTAGGACATGCCTTGTTCACTTATGGAAGCCAATGTTGGAGTTTGAGGTCTTTGGAAGCACACGAACAACACAAGGAAGAAGAAGAATCTTAGATCACAACACACAATACTAAATGTATTACCACTAGAATGTACAAAGATAAGTGACCTGTTAGGGTTATAGGTGTATATACAAGCCGGGGGAAAAAACCTCCTAAAGAGGGGAAAAAGTGCCCCCATAGTCCTACTGTGTTCACACACATCACTACCTAAATATGTCAATAGAGTCCCCCAGGGAGTGATGTAGTGAACAAGGAGCTGGCACTCATGTATAAGGAAGTGCGACGCTATGTGGAATCAATCCACAAAAGGAAGTAAGCCCAAAGCTTGGTGGAAAGCTTAAAACTTCTCCCTAGCTAGAATTAAAAAAAGCATGTAAATCTGGTGGTACTTCAACTTGTATACCCATAGTGCCAATGGCCTTCTTGCTAGGAGGCCATTCACATAAAGTCCAAGTACCATTTTTCATGATAGCATCATATTTTGATTGCATACTACCCATCCAATTTTCAAAATTTTGTGCTTCATCAAATGAAACAAGCTCATTCTCATCAAGAGACTAGAGGCAGCCATAACATACAAATCTCATGCAAAAGAAGCACGATGAGAGATTGAATGAGTACGATATGATAGAGGTGCATCTAGTTTGCTGTCATGCAAAGTTTGCACCACCCATTTTTGGCATAGTTTTTGCCTCCTCAATATTAGCGCTCTCATCAATAGGTGCATCATGTAAATCTGCATGAGAAATGGAATGGTATGCATCATCACATGAAACCTATAAAGGCTGAGAAGTTGCCTCATTAGGACTAGCACTAGACTTTCCACTTATAAAAAGAGGCAGGAAAGTGTCATACATGTCTTTGGAGCTAACGGATGTCTCCTTTGTACATGAAAGTAATGGCTGAATAACATATTCCACAAATCTAACATCATGACTAACCAAAATGCATTTAGTCTGTGGATGATACAGATGATAGCCCTTGCTTTTAGAATTGTACCCAGCAAGAATACATTTCACTACTTTATCATCCAATATCTTGCATTGTTGTTCATGCATTAATGCATATGCCAGACAACCAAAAGCATGTGAGTGATCAACAAATGGCTTACAACCATGCCAAGCCTCATATGGAGTGATAGACTGCAATGCTTTAGTGGGATACTTATTAAGTATATATGTTGCACACATAATAGCCTCAAGCCAGAAACTATGTGGTAAAGCCTAACTCTTGACCATATACCTCTCCATCTCCATGAGTGAACTGTTCTTCCTTTTAGCAACTCCATTCTATTGAGGTGTATACAACACTATACAATGATGTTTTAGCACACATTCATCCACAAATGCATTAAAGTCAAAAGACATATATTCCCCCCTTCATCAGAATGGAGGGTGCCTATTTTACATGCTGACATATGTTTAGCCAAAACCAAAAACTGTTTGAAGCACATAAACACTTTCGACTTTGCTTTCAATGGATATACCCATGCATGCCTTGAAAAATCACCGATGAAATTCATGAAGTAAATATGGTTTCCAAAAGTCTACATAGGACCATAAACATCACTGTGAACATGCTGCAATTTCTGAGTAGCTCGAAGTGAACCATCTTTTGGGAATGAGAATTGTTGTATTATGCCCAAAATAAAACCTTCGCAAAGATGTTTACTAGCTGCCTCAAGTTTGGAAAGAGAGGAAGCCATTTCACATTTGTGCATGTGTAGCAAACTAGCAAAATTTATATGACCAAAGTGTGCATGCCAAAACTTTGCATCTGACAAAGCGTGAGAATCATGTACTACACATGCTAAATCATTCAGAGAATTTTCATAATCTATGATCTTATACATCCCATGAAATAAAATGCCAAAAGCAATAATGATATCACCGTTTGATAGATCATGAACTATACATCTGTCGTCAACAAATTTCACAACCAAGCCAATTTTGGCTAAAGCTGAAACTGATAACAGATTCTCCTTGATCCTAGGCACAAATAAAGCACCCGATGATGTAAAAGAACTACCATTAGTAGTAGTCAAAATGATCTTACCAACTCCCATCATAGGATAAGAGGAGTTATTGGCGCATGTGATAGTATTTCCTGTAGGGGCAAGCTCGAGTGAAGTGAAGAAACTGTGCTATGAAGTAATACGTTTGGTTGTCCCACTATCAAAGTACCAAACATCTGAGTCTATTGCAGACATACACTTCTCATCAGAAGATGGGTCAAAACTAGAAACAATAGTAAGCACCCATTCTTCATTCTACACAAGATTAGCAGACTCTATTTTCGGTGTAGAGGCCTCTACAACAACCATTCCAGCCTCTTTCTTCTTTGCCTCTTTTGCAGCCAATTTTGGACAATGCTTTGTGACATGATCTTTCTTTTTACAATATTTGCAAAACAATTTTTGCTTTTCTATTTTCTTCTCATCTCTGTCATCCTTCTTTGATTTGCAGAATTGGCAGATTTCTGCTTACTATTAGAAGGGCTCCATTTACCTTTGCCCTTCTGACTAGCAAGGAAGGCTTGATCTACAACATGCATAATGTACCTGTTCTGGCTAGATTGATCTTCCTGCAATAGAATAGAGACTAACTCCTCAAATGTTAAGGCATTTGGATTGACTTTCATCGTAAATCAAAGAGTAGAAGCAAAAATCTGATATGAATCTGGAAGACCATTGAGAACAATCTGCACAAGTGAACTGTCAAGTAAGACTTCATCAATAAAAATCAACTACTCCAAGTCTTTGATCTTTGTCAAAAAACTATCCATGGAATCTCCTTTGTTCATGTGTGCACTCTCCAACTATTTTTGGAGATAAGAAACACGAGCCTCATTCCTTACCTGATATAAAGTGGTAAGTGTATTCCAAGCATCCTTAGTTGTTTTGTAAGCGTGAATGTTATGAATTCAGCCTTTTTTGTGAGTCTTGAGGGATTCGTAGAGAGTTTACAGCTCTTTATACCCTAGTATAGAATGGTGTAGTTGAAAGGATGAATAGAACTATTCAAGATAGAGTAGTTTCTATGTTGCATCATGCAAACCTCTCACAAAGCTTTTGGGCAGAAGAAGTATTGGCTGCAGTTCATGTGATTAACCTTTCACCTAGTACTGCCAAAGGTATGAAAGTGGATATGGTCGAGAAGGACAATTTGGATATTGCTTATGGGATCCTGAAACATGGTCATTGATGAGAAGTAGTGATGTCATTTTCAATGAGTCGAAGATGTATAAACAGCCTATTAAGGAGGTTGAAGTGAGAAGAGTGGTGTTTGAGGATACTGGTCCTCCAGTTAGCATGCATAAAAATGTTGCACATAGGGATGTTCAAGAGAATGTCTGATCATATCAGTCTACACATGTTCCAGTTCAGCAACCATTGAGATGCTCTGCACATGTCTCACATTCACCTGATAGATATGTTCTAGGTTTAGATTTTGTTATGCTAACAGATGTCAGTGAGCCTTCTTGCTACAAAGAGGCTATGCAGATAGAGGATCATGTCAAGTGGGAGCGTGCCATGAAGAGTGAGTTGGATTCTATTCATAAGAATGGTACTTGGGATTTAGTACCTTTGCCAAAGGGCAGGAAAGCTTTACCATGTAAATGGGTATATAAGTTGAACTTCACATCAGATAGTGCTTCTCCAAAGTATAAAGCACGACTTGTTGCAAAGGGTTTTAAGCAACAACATGGTGGTGACTTCGAGGAAATCTTCTCTCCAGTTGTCAAGATGACTACCTTGCACATGTTGCTTGGATTCCTTGCAATGGAGGACTTAGAGCTAGTCCAAATGGATGTGAAAACTACTTTCTTGCATGGATATCTTACAAGTGAGATCTATATGGAACAACCAGAGGGTTATGTAGTTCCTGGCAAGGAAAGTCTAGTTTGTAAGCTCAAGAAGAGCTTGTATGGACTTAAAGAGTCCCCTAGACAATGGTACCAAAAGTTTGATGCTTTTATGAAGTCTCAAGGCTATTCTCGAAGCAATGAGGATCATTGTCTCTACACAAAGAGATTTTCAAATCGCAGCTTGATATGCTTGATACTTTATGTCGATGATATGTTGATTGCTGGGAAGTCCTCTTATGACCTGTCAATTCTCAAAAAGAACTTGAGTTAGACATTTGATATGAAGGATTTGGGGGATGCCAAATATATTCTTAGCATGCACATTACTCATGATAGGAGTAAAAGTGCATATACTTGTCTCAAAGTGAGTACATATCCAAAGTACTTCATAGGTTCAATATGCAAGGTGGAAAGGCATTGAGTACACCTTTACCCACATATGTGAAATTGAGCAAGGATGATTGCCCAAAATTAGATTAGGAAAAGAAATTCATGACCAAAATTCCCAGGTATCACTCTACTATTGGTAGTCTCATGTATGCTATGGTAGCTACGAGACCAGACATTGCATTTGCAGTGGGAGTTGTGAGCAGATATATGTCTAATCCTGGTAAGAAACATTGGGAAGTGGTCAAGATGATTTTGAGATATCTGAGTGGCACTAAGGACAAGTGTCTATGCTTAGGTAGAGGGAAAGCATCCATTATTGGTTATAAAGATTCTAACTATGCTGGTTGTGTAGACAATCGTAAGTCTACATTAGGGTACATTTTTCATTTTGCTAGAGGTGCTATCTCTTGGAGATCTCGTCTTCAAGAATGTACAGTTGTTTCCACCACAAAAGCAGAGTATGTTGCAGCAAGTGAGACATGTAAGAAGCATTGTGGCTTTCTCCTCTTGCTTGTGATATGGGTTTACCTCAGCATGTACCTCGTTTGCTCAATGATAGTTAGATACCCATTGCTTTGTCTAAGAATCCGGACTATCATTCAAAGACCGAGCACATTTGAAGTGAGATATCACTTCATTAGAGATTGCTTAGCCACTGAGTGCATTATTCTTGAGAAGGTTCACACTCGAGATAATGTTGCAGATGCTTTGACTAAAGCTCTACCACATGATAGCTTTCGACACTGTTGTCACTTGATGGGGATTACTTGATTCATGATTTTATACAGTCACTTGTATACTGTGTAACATGCCCATCAGGTGGGAGGTATAGTTTTTATACTTACACTCAGATATTCTTTATCATTCTTTATTTTTTCTCCCATAGTTACTTTGGCCATAATGGCCTTTAGTGGGAGATTGTTATCGTTAGTGTCCATGTGAAAGGCCGAATGGCCACCAGACACTTCTTTGTATATGTTCTTTAATAAAACATATAGTGGTCTGGTTAGTCACAAACTATAAATTCGATCGCATTTGTAAGACCTAAGAAGTCTGACTTCGTGCTCCCTATGGACTGTGTTTTTATATGTATTCTATAGTCTCTGTGTGGAGTACCGTGTGTAGCCTTAGGAGCATCGTTTTCTACTCCGAGGATATTGTCGTGGAGCTCTCGAGAAGGAGAGCACACTGCGGTGCATTGCTATCATAATACTTCAAAGCTCAGAGCATAATATGCAATATTGAATGTATTACCAAGATATATAAACAAATCCCCAATGGGAGTGATGTACTGAATGAGGAGCTTGCACTCATGTATACAGAAGTGCCAAGCTATATGGAAAGTGATCAATCCACAAATGGAAGTAAGCCCAAAGATTTAAAGAAAGCTTCAAACTCCCTAAGCATAGCCTTTTTGAAAAGATCTGCAATGTTATCTTATGTGGGCACATATGCCAAATTGATCTCCCTAAAAGACAACCTCTCCCTAGCATAATGATAATGCACCTCAATGTGCTTTCTGCAAGCATGGAACACAGGGTTCCTTGCAAGTACCATTGTGCTCTAATTGTCAGTGAAAAGGCATATGAGCCACACACACTCAACAGTTGCTATGAAAGCTACCCTATACCACTGGCCATGTAGATTGCTTCTTGCTCAACCAAGATATATATGCATGAGCTACCAAGCATGAAGCAAAAACGGCTAGTGGACAAACCAGTGTTATAGCAAACAGCTCACTGAGAGTCAGAAAAAGCATGTAAATATGGCGGTAGTGATCCCCCCTTGGGATAAAAAAATCCATGTTGTATGGTACCACTCAAGTAGCGAAAGATGCACTTAACCGTCTGCCAATGCTTGACACTACGGTAATGCATAAACGTGCTCATCTAAGAGACAACAAACTAAATATCATGTCAAGTTATGCATAAGTAAAACAAGCATCTAACAACCTGCTGATGGAGAATAACATCAAATGCATCTCCAACATCATGAAGACTCAACCATAATCCCGTCTCCATAGGAGTGGCAATATGTTTACTATCTTGAAGGCCATTATGATGCAATGAAGTATCAAAATATTTTTTTTGACACAAATCTATTCCCCCATCAACTTACATAAATTGAATGCTAAATAATTATGCAAATGCCCTAAATCTAGCATCTCAAAAGAGGCATGCAAATTAGCCTTAAATTCAGCAATATGTTTCTCATTAGGACCAATAAGCATCATGTCATCAATATAGACACCAATGATCAAAAGTACATATGCACTCTTAACATATAAGGTGCTCTCACGTGGATTGTTCTCAAAACCATGTGCAATTAGGTAGGCATCTAACTTTTCATACCAAGCATGTGGTGCTGGCTTCAAACCATATAATGCCTGTTTTAACCTGCACACTTTGTTTTCATGCCCTTTCTACACAACACCATAGGGTTGAAATACATACACTTCTTCATGTAAATCACCATTCAGAGATGTATTTTTAATATCCAACTGATGTACATTCTAACCATGATGAGGTGCAAGTGCACAAATGCTATGAACGGTGGTCATTCGCCATGTGGGTGCAAAGGTCTCATCAAAATCAATGCCTCTCTCTTGAGCATAACCTTTTGCAACAAAGCTAGCTTCATACCTATCAACTGTTCCATTTGGTTTAAGTTTCAACTTGTATACCCATTTAGTGCCAATGGCCTTTTTTCCAAGAGGTAAATCACATAAAGACCAAGTATCATTCTTCATGATAGCATCATATTCTAATTATATAGTAACCATCTAATTTTTGAATTTTATTCTTCATCAAAAGAAACAGGCTCATCCTCATCACAAAGACTAGAGGCACTCCATTGCATAATAATATGATGCAAAAGA
Organism: Ceratopteris richardii; assembly: GCA_020310875.1. Classification (NCBI taxonomy): domain Eukaryota; kingdom Viridiplantae; phylum Streptophyta; class Polypodiopsida; order Polypodiales; family Pteridaceae; genus Ceratopteris; species Ceratopteris richardii. Next base: position 126,733,229 of record CM035414.1, read on the forward strand.
AGCACTATGAGAGCATGAGAAATACGATAGAAAAGAGGTGCATCTAATTTGCTATTTCTCAAAGTCTACACTAGCCATTTAGGCCTAGTTTTTGCCTCTTCTTTATCAACCCTCCCATCAACAAATGCATCATGTAAATCTCCATAAAAAATGCAATGATCTGCATCATAATGTGATAGATCTTTGGAGCTAATTGATGTCTCCTTAGTACATGAAAGTAATGGTCAAATTGCTTCTTTCACAAAAACAACATCACGGCTGACCAAAATGCATTTAGATTGTGGATGATATAGACGATAGCCTTTGCTTTTAGAACTATACCCAACAAAAATACATTTAACTACTTATTATTCAATTTCTTGCATTGTTATTCAGGCACTAACGCAAATGCTAGACAAGCAAACATACAAAGATGAGCAAGAGATGGCTTGCAACCATGCCACGCCTCATATGGAGTAATCAATTATAGTTCTTTGGTGGGACACATGTTTGCTACATATGTTGCACACATAACAGCCTCAATCGAGAAACTATGTGGTAAACCCTAACTTTTGAACATGCAGTTCCATCTCCATGCGTGATATGTTCTTTCTTTTAGCAATCCCATACTATTGAGGTGTATATAATACTATATAGTGATGTTTTATCCCATGTTTAGCTAGAAATGCATTAAAATCAGACATGTATTCCCCACTCCATCAAAATGGAGGATGTTGAATTTATATGTTCACATATTTTCAACTAGAATAGGTACTATTTGAAGCACATAAACACTTCAAACTTTTCTTTCAATGGATACACCCATGCATGCCTAGCCAAAACATCAATTAAAGTCATGAACTAAAGGTAGTTCCCAAAAGGTGTCTTCATAGGACCATGGACATCACTATGAATAAGCTGCAATTTCTAAGTAGCTCGAACTGAACCATCTTTTGGGAAGGAGGAACCCTGCATTTTTCCCACAATATAGCCTTCACAAAAATGTTTAAAGTGCCTCGTTTGGTCAAAGAGGAGAACACCATTTCATATTTTTGTAGGCAGAGCAAACTAGCACAATTCTGATGACCAAAGCATGCATGCCAAAGCTTTGCATCTAAAATAGCCTCAGAATCTTGAACTGCACATGTTGAATCATTCATAGGCTTTGCATAATCTATGATCTTATATAGCCCACGATATAAACTTCTAGAAGCAGTTTGCTCCCAATCCATGATGCATCATATATGCCCATAATGTGTAATTAGTACCATCCAATCTATCCTCAACAACCAACATACGGAATACATCCTTGCTTTCAGCCATAGCCATTGATTAAAATACTTGATGCAAAAAAATGACTATATCTCAAAAAGTTAAACAGAGATACACTATCAAGCTCTACTAAACTTGTAGCAGATTTAGAGGTGCTTATTCATTGTTCAGTAGATCTTCATCCCAAGACACTAGGAATCTAGCTGGAGTGGTTTCACCTATGATATGTAGAGGTGTAGATGCTTCTCCACATCATAGTGTGTGAATTTCCCATTCCTATGAGAGTTGCATTGATCAAAAGTTTCTTCGCATCAATTCTTCATGCAAGAGATAGATATATCACATTGTTGATAGCTCTCATATCTATGAGGATTTATATCCGTATTGAGGATTGATATCTAAGTGAGCCCCAAATATATGGTCATCAATCAATGATCTTGTGAGAAGGATCCTCAACCTCACACATCTCCATGGAATACCTTGTTGTATATCTATTTAGTCATGTGTTTGCTATCGCATTTCTTTTTATTTTTAGGTGCAAGCCTATCCTTCTTATTGAGCTCCTTTTCGTATGCATAGATCTTCAACTTTGTGATCCTTAGCTCCCGGAAGTTTAATACAAGATTCCTTTTGTGCAGAGTTCTTGGTAGACTTTCACTCTACACCTGCTTATGTAATATGGAATTAAATCCCCTTCTAGGGAAGCTAGTTGTACTGCACCACTAGGTGATATGCGATGAATCACTAAGAGGATATATCTTCTCTTTTGGAGTTTTGTTGTGTGTTGCTGTAATGTATAAACCAACACTAGATCTCCTCCCTTTCAAATGCTTATCTTTTATCTGTACATCAAAATATGTCTTCTATGATTTCTTAGCTACATAAATGCATGCTTCTATTCTAGACATGCTATGATCGCTTTTCAAGACTACCTACCAATGGTGAGACTTCATGTCCCATCCAATCATATCATTTTTCCACTTTGGTAGAAGGCACTAGAAAATCAATTGGTAACACCGACTGTTGCCCATAGACTAAGTTGAATGGGCTTGCATCTTAATATTTCTTATAGGTGTCTTCATCAGCCCAAATTGCATGATACAATTGTGTATCCTAACTAGATCTTCTAGTGTTTAATAATTTTGTTAGCATGGTGAGAATGGCCTTGTTTAAATTCTCTGCTAGACGGGTGATATGGCATGGATTTCTTTGTTTGTCATAAGGAACTTGGTGAGAAGGTGTTGGATCACTTGATTGATAATGTGAGTCCCTTTGTCACTGACAATTTCAATGAGAAATCCAAAACATGTGAAGATGTGCTCAAATAAGAACGTGAGAGTAGTATGAGCTCACTCTTAGTTGTAGCTTTGGGTTCAACCCATTTTGCCAAGTAGTATCTGGCTACAATGATATATAAAATATGGCATCCTCTTCCAAGGAGATGTATAAGTCCAATAAAATCAAGGCCACACTTTGCAAAGGCCCTACCTCACATCATCAATCGTAAAGGTCTCTCATCTCGAACAAAGGAATATTTGGCTCTTTGGCACACATCACATACTTTTACATAATTCTCACATCCATTTGCATGGTTGGTAACTAGAATCCAGCAAACATTAGCATTTGTATCATTTTCCCAAAAAGAAGAGTCCTCCAAACACATCCGAGTGGGCTTATTCTAATAGTACGAAATATTCTCATTCATGGACATATATGCAAAGAAACCCATCTTTTTCGCGTTTATACAATTGATTATCAATCAATTTATAATATGTTGCATTCATAGAACTTTTTAATAGTGGACCAATTGATATTATGTGCTTGATTGGATAAAGTTCATACTCGTAGAATCTATAAACATGGCAAGAATCAAAGTCCCATCATCCGATCTAGCCTTCATACTAGTAGATGATATTGTGGTTACAAATTTGGTGAAGGTTAGTGCAAACATTTGGGGGAACAAAGATCCAATGAGTGAAGAAACCAAGGTAGTCTGGTGCGTTTGGTGCGTGTAAGGTGCAAGGACCGAATGGGATCCGAAGGTAAGGTGTATGCGATGCGTCATTACAAATACAAATATGCTCATAAGAATCTCAAATATAGTATATACATATTATATATATATATATATATATATATATATATATATATATATATATATATATATATATTGCATGTTAAAACCTACAAATAACAAATTACAACTTACAACCATTGATGAACCATATGGCAGAAAACACTATATTCAAGGGAGGAAATTCTAAACTGTGATAAATATGAAGTCAGAAACATACATAAATATTGGAATATGGATACATCAAAAATGAGTATGTGACCTATACACTATCGAGTGTCGAATATCAAAAAGTATGAATCCAAAAAGTACCATGATACATTGTACTCTGACATCAGTGATCATACATGGTAAGATAAACATCTGCCAAAAAGTCTGAATCATTATATGTAATGTCATATATACACCATAGCAATGGGCATGACTCATGAGTCTATATCTACTCTAGATCATCTATGCCAAAGGAATCCTCAGATGATGAAAGAGAAATATCATTTCTAGGAATGATATTTCCTTCATCATCATACTCTAGTTCCATAGTAGGAACCATCTCTACAAACTCATGATCCTCTGGTGCATCCTCTACAACGTCCTCGAGTTGTGCCTCTAAGACAATGGATTGGCCTCTGTGTCGAGGACGCATCTTGCATCCCTTGGCATAAACTAGTGCCACACTCGTAGATGGGCCCTCCTCCTCAGGTGGATCTCACTGAGGCCTGGCAGTAGCACGTGAGCGCGCTCTTAGATTTAAGGGATGCTTCAAGCTCTGCACGAACCATCGTGTAAATCTAATCGTGCTCATCATGAATGGATGCCTCTATGCAAGTTTCCTTTGATGTGAAAGCACTCTCAAAATTAATAGGCGAAGTCTGAAAAAAAACAATAAATTTTAAGAATATTATAATTTATTATTCATCACATTAAAATTAGTTAAGATTCAAAAAATATTTACACATATTATAATTATCAATATTCTTACCTGCTTTGGATCTTTAAGAGATCATAATGTACGTAATAGTCCTAAATTGGCCTTACAAAAGACCACTCGATGAAACTGCTCCACACTCAAACGATTGCGGAGCTTGGTGTGCACCAAGGAGAATGCACTCCAATTTTGCTCACATGGGCTAGAAGAGTAATCCTACATTTATCATTGATCACTAAACATTATTATCCATGAACATTGGATTATAATTATGTAATAAATCACAAATGATAAATCAAGGTTTAATATATGGTATACCTATGAGAAGACCCTGAGCGCGTATGGTGCAATGGAAGGGTGACCTTAATCATAAAATGATTCCACCACTCAATAGGTCGAGCTATGACGTGTGACCTCAATGAGGTGGATCTAGCATAGGAAATACCAACATTGCCCATATAGGCAGAAAAATCACTATCGAATATCACTTGCTGATCAGGACTCATAATGCGGTTCATGTATAAGTCCTTCGTATGTTGTAGGTGAGGTTGTGACCATAGAGATGGACCCTTAAAGTAAGAGTGTAAAAGTGCTGCAAAACTATGAACCAGTCGTGATAAGAACTACCATCACGACTCCACTAGCTCGGTCACATCACGTAGTCCACATTAAAAATTATAAAAACAAGAATCAAATATACAATCATCAATGTAGTCACAAATACTTATTAATTAAGAAATTAGAATTCAAATGTACTTGGAAGTCGATAGAGTAGTCACAGATGAAATAGCCTCTTGTATCCGTGTGTACATATGATACAAAAGGCCAAGTGTAGAACCCTCTATATCGGTGAATCATAGAACTATATGAATCCATCACAAGATAGGCATAATGCACTCTATCTTTGCCCAAAACTCCATGTCAAATATCTTTCATTGCAAAAAATTTTGCTCTCTTTGTGCGTCCTCTTGTCATGCTCTATCATCGAGGATCTACAACCATCATGCATAATGCATCCATGCATACATGTAGTCTGGCAAAGACATGGTAGACGTAGCCAAATCGGGTCTCTGCTAGTCGAATCAACTCTTTCTCACTATAAGCTCGAAAAATAACTAATGCTTGGTGATTATACATATGAAAGAAATCACCTTTCTTGCATCATTGATCATAGGAGATAGCCAATCTCTCTATATCCTCGATCAACAAATCTAAGCAATGTGTAGCGCATGGAATCCACACAATGCTAGGAAACTCAGCCTCTACTAACTCTCCCATTCTCTTACAATTTGAGGCATTATCAGTGACAACTTGTGAAACATTTTTCACACCAATTTCCTCAATGGAAGTGCTCAAATAAAAACCCTCCAATAATGTGTGTGTCAGCCCAACTACAATCAATTGCATTAAGAAAATAAGTTCCCAAACAACTAGAGACCATTAAGTTTATAATATGATGATGTTGAATGTCACTCCACCCATCGGATAGAATGGAGCATCCATATTTTGGCCACCCCAACTGAATGAGCTCTAGAAGATTCTGAATTCTCTCTTTCTCTTCTATGAGCATGGAGGTACATAACCTCTTGTAATCAACTCCATGTCAATCATCAAAAGGGCCTACTTGAGCTATTGCTTTTACCATTCTCTTTCCTGCATCAATGCAAACAACATTGAAGGGAATGTTGCACTCAAGTATGCAATGCTCTATCTCTATGTCAGCTACTCTCTAGCGTTGCTTCTACAAGCCAGTCGATAAATAAGTGGAATGAAGAGATGAGATGCTTTAAATCTTGGAGATGAATGTTCATCCAAGGATTAGAACCTTCATTTCTCATCACATAAAGAAGAGGTGCGACTTTTCAATGTGCTAGCACTATGTCCTATCTCTTCAACTTCCTCTAATATCTTGAGAAGCTGCAAGAAACTCACGACGGCGAGCCATTGCAACATCTTCAAAAAGCTAATGCTCTTTATGCACAATCTCTGCAATGTCTTGTGGAACTTTTGTGCACCCACTAATCCCTGATCCTCCTAATCCTAATACAAGTCGAATAAGGCATGTAGTCATGGTAAAATATTGCTTGCAACAATACTTACATGCCCATCTCCTTGTACCAAAACCGAATGAAGTTTTATTCTCCCATTCATTATGAGTGGTATGAATACCCCATAATGGTGAAATTCCACGAGGCATGAAGTCACGGATAAGAAATAACTCTCTCTCTCTCTCTCTGTTGTGAAACAACCATCTTCTAAGGATTAACTACCTAGCAAAACCACCAAGATGAAGAGAGAGCACATTCTTAGTCTAATCAAACCCACAAGGGGTGAGAGATGCACGTATCCTCCCAACCAACTCCACCCATATATATACCTCAAGGCCAAGGGGGGGAAATGTGAGGAGAGCTTGCCAAGTGTCCTCTCCACATGGATTCTAATCCAAGGCCTTCTAACCTTGGAAATTACATGGCCTTCACATGGATTCTTAAAAGGACTTCTCCCAAGCTTGTACGTACAAGTCTCAAGGCTTGAGAGGCCTCCCTAAGGGTTAAATACCATACCCTTAGGAAATATCAATCCTAAGGGTCAAAACCCTTCAATTGGGAGTAAATAAATCCAAATAACTCAAGGGTTCAAACCACACTCTTGGAGACTTTTTCCCAAGGGTTTCCCAATAGAATCCAAGGGTTTCTCCAAGTGGTTTTGGACCCTCAAAACCCATGTCTTTGGCCACTTTGACCCACAGTTATACAACATTCTTCCCTCCTTTAACATTTTCGTCCTCGAAAATGTGTGTAGGTATATTATGTGGAGTATTCCCCCGTGCCCCATGATCTTTTCTATAGATCATGGCTTTTCTCATCTCTCTGATTTGCTTCTTTATCAGAAAGAGATTCTATCTCATACTTGATCTGAAAAGAAGAAAATCCATTTGTGGGGCTAATCCGTGCCCAAATCGTTCTAGTATTACTTAACTTTGCATATGAAACACCAAATCAAATGCTAAGTATGGATAGAATGATAAGGGTGGATTAAAACATCCCTACCTAATTCAATGTTTTCGTATGTGCGAACTCCGCATTCAAAGTACAAACATATGAAGTAGGTGGATTGCAATAGTTTCCAACTAATTAGCTATGTAGATCCATTTCTATGCACCACTCGGGTGTGGACCTAGCAAAATAGATGGATTTCTTACTAGTTCAAGGCTTTGAGAAGTCTCTTTAAATTGAGGTTGATAAAAACATCTAAATAAGATGTTTTGACTACTTTCTACTTCTCAACCAACATCTACTAATCTTTTTTCCAAATATAGAACTACCATGTCCTACTGTACTTTAGAGTCAAGGTAGAATGTAGGAAAGAAGTGATTCCATTCTTTTGGGCATCCAACCTCAAAAATGATTTTCAAAAAGCCTTGACTTGTTTGGAACTGTTAGAATCTATAAACGATTCCTAAGAGTTTTACTTCAAACTCTTTTAAGGGAACTTTTTAGATTCTTTATCCATTCAAATCAGATGAGACTCAAAACTTTAAGGATTTAATCTATCTAATAGTTTGAAGCATTATTTCTATGAACTCTCAAAAAGATCTATTGGGTAAAGTTTAAACCGTCATCCATATCGATGTCTCGAGCCATCGAATTTTGATGATGTTCAACTTTAATCTCAAACTATGATGCTTCAAATATCTTAATTAAGAAGTTAGTCTTTTTCAATCTTTTGAGACTCCTATAGACTCGAGTACCAAGTCTAATATAAGTCTATGACTTTAGGAGATTGATTATCTTGTTGTACTATCAACAAGATGTTTTTGACTAACTTAGTCTAACTTCAATTATGAAAATAACTAAGTCAATCCTTTGTAATACCTCTTGGTACATCTTTATTCTAAAAAATATTAACTCACTTAGTTGTATTTGTCAACTAAGTGTTTTATCCAAGATTGACTCAGTCAATTTTACCTTTCTCGAAAGGATCCAAGTTCTCTCCCCAGAAATCCATGTTGCATTTCTGATAAAGAACTTCAAAATCCTTAACAAGACTATATTAGTCTTATTGAAAATCTTTATGAAGATCCAGAAAGTGATTTCTCTTCATGATCTTCGAACTTAATTAGTTACTTGGTATGGTCCTATTCTTGACCAACCTATACTTCATTTTTATCTATGAAGTTTCAGTTTCCATTGGGATGGAGTTCCACTCCAACTCATGAGCCCAAGACTAAAAGATACCTATCATATCAAGGTCTGATGTCCCATACCATCATTCCTGCATTAATGTGAATATAGAGTATAGTGTCCCATACCACCATACTTTATATCCAACACTGATGTGTGAATGATATTTATCTTTAAAGTCTAGAAGCTTAATCTAACTATAGAGTACCCTTTACTCAGATTCCTTTAGAAGTTAAGGGATTACCTCTATGTTTCCATCTTGCTTGGGTTTCTAAGATTTTCAACATATGATCATTCTATGATCCTAATTATTCTTAAACTCATATTGGAAACTCTAAACCTTTTGAAAAAATAAATATCCATCCTGATGGAATAAACATCCATTCTTTCTTTCTAAGGTTTTGAGTGCGATTCCAAATGTCTTGAATCATATTCAAGATCTACTTAGTTCTTTCTTAACTAACTTGAAGTGACAAGAGATTACTCTTGCCTTTTAGATTCCTTTGTTTATCCAAAGCTTTTCAAAAAGCTACCCTAGGGTTTTCTAGGAATCTCAGTCACTACTTAAGTAGAAGCATCTTCTAATGCTTCCGGATTTTCCTTGAAATCCCTTTAAGAATAGGTGAATACAAGTTTCACCTTCTCCAGACTTAAGTATCATTTATCAAAGTTGCATACTATGCACTTTGCATATTCTCTCCTTCGTACTTCCCTTTAGAGAAGTATAAGTTTTGGCATGATTTATTTGAGCTTGTGGTTTACAACCACCTTTCTTCAAAATCTTTAATGATATTGTTGGGATCCCAATATTAGATTTAGCATGCCATGAAGTTTCTTTCTGAGCAACTCACTATTTGCCAAACATCTTATATATAAAAAGATGTTCTTTTATCTCATCATCTAAATTCTAGGTTTCTCTTTATGAAATTAATTGTACCAATTCTTGATAAGTTTTGGTACTATCTTCCCCCCTTTAAAGAGTTCGTCCTCGAAAACTGTGAAATCTATGGTTTCATTTACAATTAGAGAGTCAATACTCTGACTCCTCCCAATATTGGATTAATCAAGTAATCTTGTACTTGAGTAGAACCTAAAAATTTTCTAGAAGATTCACTAGAAATGGTATCTTTTAGAAAAATTTCTAGAAGTAGCTAAGCGACCACCTATCCTAACTTGGTCATGAACTTCCCCTTGACTTTATGGAAATGCTCATGAGCTCTTATGATCCGCAACAATGCAATGCTCATGCTTATTTGTGTTAGGAGAGGTGGCTGTAATTTTGGATGCTAATCAAAGCATAAGAGGTTTGAAGGTACTATGAAATAAGAAAAATGCTTCCATTTCATCATTGTACCTATAGGAGTTTAAGTTTCTTCCACTAAGAACCATTGCATCTACTGAGGAAAACCTTATTTGGATTTCTTGAGATGCAAATCTATTCAATTAATGAAGCCTTCAATTAAATTGGAAATTTTTTCCAAAAGGAGGGAGCTTTCAATTTTTTATGATGCCTTGAATACTTTCCTACCATTCATGTTGGTGAAAGTAATCTTTGCTCACAATTGGTTTCCATCAATGTCTTTGATGGCATCAACTTAATAGAGCGTTATATTATGAGACTCTGGAAACCATTCTAGAGTGTCATCCTATTTAGGATATTTCATGAAGAACTCTTTTAGAACCTTTTTCTCTAAGTATGTCTTAAACTTAGAGGAGTATTGTAGGTTCGATGAAGTAGTGTAAGAATATGCCCTATAAAAATTTTCTAGAGATAACATCTTTGTCATTAATGACATTTGATGTATTTGGATGCCAACTTCTCAAGATATCTCATTAGAAGCTTGATTTGGAACCATCTTTAAGTATCTGTTATACTTAGAGTTAGCATTGAAAATGCTAGGTTCTCTAATAGTTGTGTGCCTCAAAAACCGTCGAAGTTATCAAAGACCTTATAAACTTTCATGTGTACATTGCTTATGTCTACCAATTGTATTAAAAGATTGAACCCGGAGAATTTTTCTAAGTTATTGAAGAACTTAGATGTATTCCGGTATTCTTCAATTCATTTTTACCTTTCCATTGACTTGGTAATGGCTTTACCTCCTTAGATTTACTTTATTGGTAGACAAGTCATACTTAATGTCGTCATAACATTAAATATTGGATACATTAGTATCCCCTTTTGGAAAGACATTGCTAAGTACTTATATTGCAAAATCTAATCATGATTTTGCAAGTAATTTAGCTTTATTCCTTTCCAATTGCCTTATTTCCATAAAGAAGTAAACCCTCTACTGAGGATTATGGTTACTTACTAGGTTTCATAACTTCTCAAAAATAAAAGAGTGAATTTTATTCACTTAAGTACATGTGTTTGCGTACATTCATAACATATCATGCATGTCGTGAATGATTTTAGTAATCCCTAGCCTTAAGCATACTTAGTGTATGCAAGACACATATACATCTTCAGTCAAAGGTACTTAGCATGCATAAGGTTCAAAAATTTGAACCCCTCTTTAAAGCCTGCATGGAATTCACACTCGTAATTCCATTTCATGTATGAATCTAATACTACATATGCTAGGAATAAGCCATGCTATGATGCATGTTATGTATTCCTCCTCATGAATGGAGTCCCTTCCATGCATCCACGTGCCAATGCACATGCTTGTGTGCAATATTTCTCATATAGAGAGAGCTTTGGAGTTAAACTTGGTGCATTGAAAATTATTCTTTAACAAAAATAATGCACACACATCCATTCTTTTCAGTGCATGACTGCAGGTAAGTGCTTGAAATACTCTATTACTTAAAATTGTTTGCTTTCTTAGCATAGTAATCTTTCATTAGCTTCTCATATTCTCCTAAAAGAAATATAAATTTGAAGCCTTTACACATGCTTCAATAATGAGTTAATGCAAAGATAATGAAAGATTTAGCAAACACCTATTAAAAGCAAATATAAATAAATAAGACTTAGCTTTACACAAAGTTATGTCCATGCTTTGTCCCTTGGAAGAAGCCATCCACTATCTTCATGTTGACCTCCTTGCTTCATCGTGTTCCATGATGATGCTTCAAGAAAAGGTAACTCTTCCTTCACTATGCATCGAAACAAAAATTATGAAGCGCTCCTCCAATCCCACACGGGTTGCCAACTTATCCCACATTTCGGAGTAGTCCCTTCTCACATGCCTTTATATAAGGCTGAAGTCAAGCCTTCTCTATCGATTGTGAAGAGAGCTCACGCGAAATCATGCTCACGGACGCTGAGTTCTCTCACGCGCGCTCTTAGAGTGGTCTGCTCTCATGGGCGCTAACTGTTATCGACAGTAGACCAGAAGTCGACTGATATAGAGTCTAGATGCCCCCACGGAGGTGGTTTTGGGAAGACTAAATAAATGCCTTTTTATAGAGGATACTCATCTCGAGAATCAGGCGCAATGAATGTTCAAGGATGATGGGACCGCTCACGTAAGTAGCTTAAGAATGAAGTGGCTCTGATACCACTGTTGTGAAACAACCATCTTCTAAGGATTAACTACCTAACAAAACCACCAAGATGAAGAGAGAGCACATTCTAAGTCTAATCAAACCCACAAGGGGTGAGAGATGCACGTATCCTCCCAACCATCTCCACCCATATATATACCTCAAGGCCAAGGGGGGGAAATGTGAGGAGAGCTTGCCAAGTGTCCTCTCCACATGGATTCTAATCCAAGGCCTTCTAACCTTGGAAATCACATGGCCTTCACATGGATTCTTAAAAGGACTTCTCCCAAGCTTGTACGTACAAGTCTCAAGGCTTGAGAGGCCTCCCTAAGGGTTAAATACCATACCCTTAGGAAATATCAATCCTAAGGGTCAAAACCCTTCAATTGAGAGTAAATAAATCCAAATAACTCAAGGGTTCAAACCACACTCTTGGAGACACTTTCCCAAGGGTTTCCGAATAGAATCCAAGGGTTTCTCCAAGTGGTTTTGGACCCTCAAAACCCATTTCTTTGGCCACTTTGACCCAGAGTTATACAACTCTCTCTCTCTCTCTCTCCATCCATCCATCCATCCATCCATCTATCCATCCATCCATAGATACATACATTAAGACACATACATACATACATACATACACACACACACACACACACACACACATATATATATATATATATATATATATATATATATATATATATATATATCAATCTCGAGTGTGTCTAATGTCACTATGTGTGTCCGGACTCTGGGAGCTGAGGGCTAACTCGTTGAGGCACTGAGGTCATAATTGTATTACATGTACGGTGTATGAACTCCGGAAGAGGGGGGGGGGGGAGCGGGGCTGACTTGCTAAGGGCCAAGGCTAAGGTTGAGTAGTGAGGAGTGAGCACAAGAAGGACAATCTCTCTTCGTTGGCAATCGCTCAATAGGGCAAAAGATCAATAACTGAAGCTACTTCGTCACTCAATAACTGAACGAATTTTGAGCATTTGTGACGAACCGAAAGCTGAAAACGCACCGCACCCCACCGAATTGAATGAACCGGAAAAACTATAAACTCGTCCCACCAAATCTGATGAAAGAAACTCTCTTTAAGTTGAGATGAGTCTAGCTATCTAAGAATAATAGCAAGGAAATTATGATGGTATTGATTGACTTAATTTCACTATCTAGCAACTTTATTTATAATAATATTTACATTTTGACAAGATCCCACATGAATAGGTACTTACAAAAATGTGAAGTTTTGTATGTCTCTTTCGAATAATCGTATGCTAAATAATCCATCTAGAAAATGGATCAATGACGATGAAAAAAGGCAACACAACTACAAAATCACATTAAGGGTTGATTGTTAGTCATAAACGAGCATAGAATCCAAAAAAAAAAAAAAGATATGTTGAAAAATGAAACTTATTAATATGTACAATATGCTCAAGAATTCAATTTATTGAGGAAAAATTATAGCAAGATGTAAATAAAGAAACTAGTGGTAGATATAAACAAATCCCTCAAAAAGAATAGTCCATGTATTTTTGCATATCATTACTCCAAACTTTTAACAAAAAAATATGAAATCGATTGATTGACATGATTAATTAAGATAAAATATAGGTTAAATGATCATTTAATCCTTCGAGATGGTTTTTTTTGTTTCTTACCTAAAATATCATATTAAGGCTAATGTACATGAATCTTTGTATCAAAAATTAGATAATTTTTAATCAAGCCTATAGTAAGATCTTAGCTCCAAAAGCTAGCACCATGGAACACTCCATGAATTAACAATTTTTTAATAAACTGAGTTATCTTCTTTTTTTTCGTAGGGGGGAGGGGGGACAAGCTAAATTTAAAGATTCTATTTTTCCTACGATAACAAGCAAATTCTTCATTTTCCAAAAAGATGATTGAAAAACAAGATTAATATAAAATAATAACTCTCAAAAAAGGATGATTGAAAAACAAGATTATTACAAGATAATAACTCTTAAAAAATGGTTTACTACTATCTATTAGATCCTTCCTAATGTCCATATGCCATGTAATCTACGAAAGGTAGCATTTCCCCAAGCATCTATATCCTGTAAAAGTTTTAGTAGAATATCTAAACATCGGTCTCTAGTATGTACATCCACAAAGACTGGAGTTTCTAGCTATCCATTGGTGACTACTCCACCATCTTCATCAAGAGAACCCTTCAATTAAGTACATAAAAGGCACGCTTCATCTTTGTTTCCTAGAAAAATGTACATGCTGAGATATCAAACTCAACATGTGATGGTCGAGGACAACATGTACCAACTTTCATTTCTCTACAGGTATAGTGGTTACTGATACATGCCACAGATAGCATTAGTGAATTTTATTATATTTATCTACCAAGGGATGGCACATTTGTTTCTTGCCACCTCACTCATTCATGGACATTAAAATTTTTTTATGTATTGTTCTTTATATACTGTACTTCTTGTATTGTTGTATTAGGTCATTCTTGTATGTTCTCTTTATGTAATTGATGAAGAAGAATGTGTACGAGCTCTCTTCCTCATCTCCTTTCTCTTAACACTTAGAATTCAAAATCTACCCATACTTTAAAATGAGTTCAAAAACTTAATGCCATGGTATTGAGGCCCTTATATCCTCATAATGAGATTTGAATCGCATAATAGGATAACACTCACTTCTTTTGTTTTGATTTTTACAACCTTATCTCTTTAGATTTGTTTTCTTAAAGCTAGAATGACGATTGGATTCAACTAGCATGCATAAACATCCCTTGTATGCTAGGGGAATGCAGTCACCAAAAGCCAACTAAACCAACTTATAAGCTAGGAGAATCCAATACGAACTAAACCAAATGCCTTTCAAACCAAGTACAATCCAGAGGCTCACTGGTTTGCCTCAGTGGAGTTTATTGACATTGTAACTGGTTTGATTATGCAACATAGTACCACCTCAACTTCTCAGTTCAATTTTCCCAAAGGCTTTGACACATCACTCATAGCATTGATGTCTAGATACTATTTCGCAAATAATCTTTTCTTATTTAATTAAGCAGGGAATCAGATGGTTTGTTCTGCCAAGTAGTAGATCAAATTAGATCCGTATACAAAAAAAACCGTTGCTTCTTCACAGTGGCCTGGCTGAGGATGAGAATCTATAGCATGGTTGTGCAAAGGCAAGAAATTTTGGGCCGACAAAAGGGTCTAGCACCTGAACCCGTATGGAAACAGAGTCTTGTTCAGAAGCAGCCATTTTGCCCTGTGTACAGAGTTTTTACTTGCGACTATGCAAGATATCGGTGTTTTCCGCTAAGACGAGGGATGACGCAAGCTTTGAAGTGGAATGCAATATTAATAACGTGCAAGCAATGAGTCTTTTCTATGTCCACAGGGAGAATAAGAAATGTGAATAGATGTCTCCTACTTTCATTCGAAACATGTGAGGAGCAGAGGCAGCTAATTTGTGATTGCCCTCTGGACTATGTATCTATCATGGATCGGCATACGAATGTCCATTTCCTCTTGCCTGAGGATGTGATTTCTATAGAACTACAAATACATAATAGTTCTGCCCTTCGATAATGTATGAGGAACAAAGTCTGAGCAACAAAAAATGCTCTTTTTCAAAGTCTGAGGAATTATAGATCTGAATTTCATTTCAATAAAAAGATTGCTAGTAATGAATTATCACTTGACATTCAGAAAGTCATGAAAACTTGATCCTGAATTTGAACAATTCCCACTATTTGTATGAGATGTTCACCGATCTGTTAGATTCAAATGCAGTTGAAAAATATTTTTAACAATGAGTAAAGTGCACTGAGTTCATATATCAATACATCAAAATAGTTGCATTATTCATGATAATTCAAATCTCTTATCATGTGCTGTAGCAGGTATGTCCTTAATCTTGGGATTGTGTTTCTGTTTTCCACCTTTCAAAAAGGGTAACTCTTGCTGTTTGCAATCTTTCCTATTCTTCTGATAGGATGAATCTAAAACTCCTTTCTTAAACATTTTTCACACATCAACAGGCAACTCTTTCACACGAACATTTTTTAGCTGTTCTCTTTATAGTAGCTGTAGCAGCTGTTATGAAACTAAACATATTTTATCATTAAGGAAGAAATAGAGAAATAAGGTTAATATATTTATAAGAGTTTTTCTAATAAACGAAGACAAAAACCAGGAGGCTTTTTGCTTCTGCCACATGCTAGCTACATAATGAGACATATGTTCCAATTCTGGAGGCTCATTTGGAGCATCATAAATAAATGCAAAAATTGCACATTAGTCATTCTCACCACTAAAGAACATCAAATCAGAAATCTTAACAATGTCATCTCAAAAATAAGTAAACAATTGAAGAGAAGTATAGTCATTTTCATTTTCTTACACTTTCCAATTTCCAATTCGTGAAACTGTACAAGAAAGTTCTTTTTTCTTCTTTAAGGGTGCTGCTTACTAGCCAGTTAAAAATGTGCTGAAATCACAATGTGATGTGGAATAACACCTGCAGGATCCTGTATATCCCAAGTCGAAAATCAATATTATTATGGAGAATATCAAGTAATGGCTTCATATTATGCAGCGAAGTATTGCCATTATTGAAAAATGTGCACAAAAAATTCAGGCTTTCTTAGATACGAAGGAATTACATATTCTCGCCTCATTCACGAGTAGTCTGATGATACATGATGGAGTTCTTGTCTGACTTACAATCATTAAGTATTTTTGAAATACTTATTGGTTACAAATGTACATGAGATCAATATCCCAACGAGACTGGATCAGGCTACGAAAACAGTTAGAGAATACTATACTTAATGATAGTGTTCTGGGTGAAGGCAGCAATTACACTGCACTCTTTCGGAAGTTTAATAGGCAGCTCTTCTTCTCTGTTGAAATGTCAAGGCACGATAGCCAAATGCCCCAAAGTAATGGTAAGCTGATGAACAATCCACATTACGCCATCATCATGATGTTTGTAGGTGATCTGAACTTTTGTGTGTATGTGTGTATGTGTTTCTTAACTTTTACAGGATCAGATAAATCTCAACTTATTAAGGTGTGTATTTCAAAAATGAGACTGCATTTGAAATACATATGTTCATATGTTCAAATTTATCTCACCCTGCAGATAAGAGTCAAGAAAACCACGCACATATACAAGTCCAATTAAAATCTGGAAAAGCCTACATATGTATAAGAAGCAATGACAAATGTAACCTCAAAAAATAGTAAGACAAAGATAAAGCATAAAATTACACATACACAAGCAAAAGGGCCATCATGAAATTCACAAAGCCGAAAAAAGGTCTAGGTATGCTTCTATTTTAAATAGTTATGATAACAACTCAAGCAGATCATAATCACATCTATGTAAATAAAATATGCATAAACGATCAAGTCAATTTACAACTATTCAATTAATATTGACAGACTTTTTAAGCTCATATAGTAATGAAAGTAAATGTCTATAAATTTTGAAACTGCAAATGAAATTGTACAGATTCTGAACCGATAAAATGAAAGCACAACAAAAATTATTTAATCAGATAAAAATAATAACGTTAGGATCTTTCAAGCAAATTCCTTTCAAAAAAGGTACAAAAGAAGAAAACATTTCCATTCTAAAGCACGGTTAAATATGTAAACATGAATAAATGAAGACAAACAATAGTAAGTCTAAAATAAAAGCCAACATTAATTTCCAACTTTTGATGCAAAAATATAAAATTCTATACCTCTTAAGTAAATAGAGGTTGACTTATACACTCTTTGAAACTAGAAAACAATAATCAACTAGAGCTTTTCAGTAATAAAGTACACAATTGCATTTAGATAAACGACGTATGAATGAACAAATAACCAAAGACAAACAGCTGCAGCTCTTAAACAAAATAGACGTCTACAACATCCACATAACTAGCATTTACTTAAATACAGATAGATGCATAAATTTTACAAAACACAAAATACATGGTCAATTTAGGAGTAATTAAACTTAGACAAATACAAATTCTAGTTAAACAAAGGGCATCATCCAGAGACTTAGCAGGAAATTGAGAGAAAAGAAATGATAACTTGTAAAAAGGGCTTTAAGCATGAAACATATATGATTTATTAACGATACTGATGTAAAAAAATAATGATATCCATGTCTTCAGATTGCATGGGTTACCAACATCCATAGTTTCAAATAGGGATGTTAGATTCACGGGGCACTTCTCAAAGTTTGTCTTTGACAAGCTGAAAGTGTCACCATACCTTACACATCACCTGATCTTGTTTCGATTTTATCCACCTTTGTTTTTCGCATAAGTGGACGACTTTTACTTGTATATGGTTATGTCCCATAGGCCAACTTTGGCCTTCCGAACAAAAAAAAGCCCATTCAACATCTATCCAATCTCACTCCGATTTTGATAGAGATACTATTGAAAACAACCAAGGAGACATAAATGCATACTCGGCTAAGCAATATAAGGAATCAAGGACTATGCCCCCAAATAGTTGATAAGATGACGAATGCGAAGATTTCAAAGCCAAATTATAGATGTAGGTCTTGTTGGAAGTAACCACATTGAAGGATCACCCACTACTTTCCATTGCCTTTTGTGTAAGAACAAGAAAACTTTCTCACCCCTCTCGAGCAAGAGTTATCACAGCTATTTTTGAGTTGGGATTTCATTAGGACATGGATTTTTTTTGAGCCTTCCACCACTATAGCTATCACTTCTTCATAAGGTATGGGACCAATATGCAATATCTCTATCACAATCCTTGGATAGCAAACTCTTCCCAATCCCTCTTCAGCCATGCCCACATGCTTATACTTTCTATGTTGCATAGATGGTAAAGAAAGCCGTTAATAGGATAAGAACGGGGAGAGTTTATGATCATGAGGAATGTGGCGGAGCTCTTGATCCATTCCACAAGCAATAGCTACTAGTTATGATGTTTGAATGTGGTATTTATGAGGTTCGAGCCTGTCCATTATTGTCCCTATCTTCAAGGTAGGAGACCTTAGAAACCATTACCATTGATCACATTTTGGCATCACTATATGCATGAATTCTTGAGCATCAGCTGAGCATATGGGCAAAGAGCACAACCTACAAGGAGATGGATAGGCAGGTTTTAGAAGAGGCTTATCTACCTTGATCACATCTTGACCCTACATGCCATTATTGAGATGAAAGATCACATAGAAGACAGATATCCACAAAGCTTTTGACAAAGTACCGAGAACCAGACTTATGCAAAGGTTGCAAGTCGTCGGGGTGTTTAAGAAATGATATTCTACTCTTATCTTTATCTTGATTTCGAGCTCATTTCTATAGAAGTGCATCTCGATTTTGTAGCACTCTATTTTTATTTGGAAACCCTTTCCATTTAGCTTCTATTTATATTCATTCTCGTTTCAAGAAAGATATACACCATAAGACCAGAGTTATCCAAACTTACCCAAGATAGAGAACACAAACACATACATATAAGAAAAAACAACAAACAAAAGCAAGAGACTACACAAGAATAAGATCAATAAAAAACATGAAAAATACAAATAAGAAAGAAAATCAAAACAAAATGAACCATACTAAAAAATAATAATCAATATATAAATTTAGAAAACATCAATCAAGTAAAAAATAAAAAATAAACAAAATATTTTTTTTATACATAAATATATACAAATCCGAATCTCAAACAAAAATAAAAATAAAACAAAAAGTGCATCTTCAACTTCTATGTTTATCCAAGACGAGAAGTGTCAGAATTAAACTTATCATGCATAGCTTGAACAAATAACTATGACATCCCTACTCATGCCATCAATGCTCTAGAGTAAGTGAAGACTTTAATAAAGATTCTTTCTGAATAAAACCTCAAACTAGTCAATGAGCTGAGTTCTTTTAACTTCCAAAAGTGAAGGGCATATTTCTCCTTTCAAGAGTATCGGATACCTTCAAAAGAGCCTTTTTCAAAATTCATAAAAGGAGGCCTTCACTCGATTTTGTATTTGATTGGAATCTTCTTGTTTGTATTCATTCTCCTTTCAAGAGAATTATCCCACATTGCAAATTTTAGACTAGCGTTTTTCCAAATCCATAAAAGGAAATGTTCTATTTTGTGCTTGATTAGAAGTTTGAGAACTCACTCTATGCTCTTGACAAGTTCACTCTAATCTATATGTGAGTTTTCCCATTTCATTGACTACTCACTCTTTGAATACCACAATCTTTCTTTTAGAGTACACTTCCAATTTTTCTCTCACATCTATACTCTCTACATAGTATCCTAACTCTAAATGGTGGTGGCTCATTTCGGTGGTGATAGTCCTCTTGGTGGCATTGTTTTGGTAGTCGAGCTTTTTTGTTGGTTTGAACGTACAATCAATTGGAAAGACACACACACCCAACCTCGTAAGGTAGAGGCACCCATCCTATAGATCTTATGGATATGTCCAACCAAACTTGAACTCAAGACTTCCTACCATATTATTATCTTAGTCCTCGTGAAATGTTTTTAAATATTATTTTACCATTTCCATCCTCCCACCCTCTTCTTTGCATTCTTTGGTGGATCATGGTAGTTGATTATGAGTCTTCCCCTTCTGAATACTCATTTTGATGGAATGATGGTGAATCTCATCTTTTAGAGTGTTTATGAAGAGTATTGAGGTGGTTACATAACGATTTTTAGGAAGTTTTCAACTCAATTTGGTGGCGTTATAAAAATTCCAAGTAGCATAATGGTGTTTTCACCTCTATTCATTTCTTAAAACATTACATTGGAGGATTCTTGGCGGTCACAATACTTGGAGGAATTTTCCCACAACCTTCACTCTTAATCTCCATAAGGTCTCCCCAATTTTTGGTGGTTTTTTGTCTTTTTTAGTGATCCTTACTTCCAAAGGTTGTCAATTATACTTGGGACATTCTTCTCCGTGGCAAACAAGGTTCCACTTTTATCTCCTTTTCTATAGGGAGTGCATCGTTGCCTAAGATTTGCATGTGTATTACTTTAGGTGTGTATGATGTTGGAAGTCAATGTACATATGGTCCACATTCCAGCAATTCTACATTTTGGACTTAGCATCTTCTGTACAGTTTGGGTAAAACTTTTTTAGGCTAGATATATAGAGTTTGGCAATGGCAATCTAGTGGTATGCTTCATCTTTCCATCAGAGGTCAGAACAAGGAGAAAAGCCAAACACTAATTCAGCTCAAAATGGAGGAAAAGCATTTTATGAAGGACCAAACTTAAAAAGCTAGGTCATATTGTCACTTTGTCCAAAAGCAGGTTATTTTAACCAATAAAATTAAAAGCAAACTCAAACTTAAATCGTTCGCTAATTTTTAAGTGAAAAGCAAAATCAATCGCTTCTTTTTTACGATGAGGGTTTTTTTAGTTTGCGGTGAGCTTTTTCATAAAAATTTCGTTGTTGCTTTATGGAGGACTTCAAAAACTATATAAGGAGTATATGAGCACACTTCTTGACAATCTCAAGCTAGAGTTTTGGAGTTCTGAAGCTTTGGAGGTAAAGATTTGGTGAAGGAGAGGCTACTCTCTTGGAGCAAATAGTCTTCTACAAGTTTAAGGCAGCTATCTTTTGTAAGTTGGCCTTATATTCTGTTTTTAGGGTTTCTGAACCCTAAATTCAGAATTAGGGTTTGCTGATTTTCAGATTTGTTGCACTTTCTTGTAAGGTTAGGTTCACTTTGTTGCTCATTCGCTTCACACACACTCAGATTCAAGGTGGTTAGGTTCTTAAGGTTCGTAAGGTTTGGTATGGGTAAGGTACATGAACCGAATCTTACCTCGGAGGTAAGGTTCGTAAAGTAAGTATTAGGGTTTTTATATACATGTAAAAATTATATATACACATATACATATACATCTTTATGCATATAAAAATATGTGTGTGCACCATGTATGTATACATGTATATGTATGTACATTGTAAATTGGCAACAATTTTGGTCGAGTATAGAAAAAAACATCATTTGAACCATACAAAAAAATTGGACGAACCGGATGTAAGGTTCGCTATGGAACCGAACCGAACGGAACCGGATCATGGTACAAAAATCCTGTTAGGAAAGCTCACTTGAGGAGACAACTAGCAAATACAAGGATGAAGGCTGGTGAGTCAATTCAAACCCACATTATGAGACTCATTGACTTGAGAGATCAACAGTTTCTAAATATAGGAGTTGAGATATCTGATGAAGAAATAGTAAATACGCTGATTAATTCACTTCCTATCTCATATCGGTCTTTTATAACCACTCTTACCCTTACCACAAGAGATAGAGAGGTTACATTTGAAGAGTTAGAGTTCTTGTTAATTCAAGATGAAGTTCAGTTGAAGGGAGTGAAAGCGAATGAAGAAGCAGTTTTATCTTCATCAAAGGGTAAAAAGAAGAAGAAGGAGAAGAAGGAAAGAATCCAAGCTGGAAAGTAAGTTCCTTTCACCTTGGACTTCAGATTCTATTTCTACGACATCTAAAGAGAAGTCTTCTAAGAAAAAGGAAATAATATGTTATTATTGCAACAGAAAAGAAAAAGGCATCAGGTATTGTTTTTTAGGTGATGGTTTCAAAGTTGTATTTGAGAGAGATCTTCGTAAGATCTTCTCACACAAAGAAGAGAAGTGTATTTTGCAAGGTGAGCATAGAGGAGGGATCTTTGTTCTGTCAAAAATCAATCATATACGCGATCAAATCTTCATCACCGATGGAAGATATGAAGCTATGGCATGAGAGATTTGGACATATTAATTTTGGAGCTCTCAAGAGTATCAAAGACAGAGAGGTATGGTTGAGAGTTTACCCTCTTTCGAGCTACCAGACGATTCAGATATATGCGAAGGTTGTCATGAAGGTAAGATGCATAAACTACCTTTCAAGAAACATGGTCATATTACAGCCACCAGAGTTTCAGGTATTTTGTTCTATTCATTGATGATTTTACGAGATACTCATGGATCTATGGTCTTAAGTTGAAGTCAGAAGTCTTTCCTATGTTCAAGAAGTTTGTAGCTATGGTTAAAAATGAAAGTAAGTAAACTATCCAGATTCTCAGAAGTGATAGAGGTGGAGAATACTTGTCAAATGAGTTCAAGACATTTATTGATGAGAAAGGTATTACTCGACACCTTAGTATTGCTTATACTCCTCAGCACAATGGTGTTGCAAAAAGAAAGAATAGAGTACTTGTTGAGATGATGCGAAGGACAAGTTCCAGAACCTATGGAAGCCGAAGGTTCAGAAAGAGTTTCACCACTATTTAAGGATACACCTACATGGTTATATCAGAGGCTTGGAAAGATAGTGGTATAAAGACTTTTACAGGAAGAAAAAAGAGTCAGACCAGACAACAACAACAAAAAGATCATGTAAGTGTTGCTGAAGACTTTGAGATTCATGATATTTTGGCACTTATGACAGTTGAAGATGAACCTTCATGTGTTAAAGATGCACTTAGCATTCCTATTTGGAGAAAAGCCATGCAAGAAGAGATTGATTCTATCAAACTTGGCAGCTATGTGAGTTACCAGAGGAAAGAAAGCTATAGGTGCAAAATGGATCTTCAAAATCAAAACGAAAGCAGATGGTACTATTGACACGTATAAGGCCAGATTAGTTGTCAAAGCATATGCACAACAAAAAGGTATTGATTATGATGAGACATTCGCTCCTACATCTAGGATGATTGTTATTAGGTCGATACTTGCTTTCAGAGCACATTTTGGTTAGCATATATATCAACTTGACATAAAGACTGCTTAAGATACACAAATATCTTTTATCCATTGATTTCCATAATTCAGATGCAGCTCCAACTCTTTATGTCAAAGATGAACCAAGTATGATGATTATAGCAATCATTTATGTGGATGATATTATAATCACAAGTCCCAGAGATGAAGATTTGCAGACGTTCAAAGAGCAATTGAAGCAAACATTTGATGTGAATGATTTGGGAATCTTGCATTATTATCTTGGGATTTAGTTACTGTTTAAGGATGAGTGTATCTATATGACACAACATAAGTACATTGAGAAACTTTTAGAGAGGTTTCGGATGAATGTTCTAAACCTATGCAAACACCTATGGATCAAAACGTGTCTTTACTGATGGTAGCAGATGCAGAGTCATTTGATGCTACTTTATATAATCAAGCAGTTGGATGCTTGATATATCTTTGTAATACACGTCCCAATATATAGTTTGCAGTTTCTCAAGTATCAAGCTTCATGCAGAATCCGATAGTGTTACACTCGAAAGCAGTAAAGCGGGCCTTTCGATATTTGAAGGGAACTTCAAATTATGCTATCGTATTTTTGAAATCCACACATTTGTTACTAAAATGATTTTCAGATTCCGATTGGGCAGGTGATAGAGACACAAGAAGAAGTACTAGTGGATTTTGTTTTTATCTTGGAGATTGTCTTATCTCATGGCTTTCGAAGAGACAACCCACTATTGCAACTTCATCATGTGAAGCTGAATATGGTACAACATTTACAGCTACTCTAGAGTCAGTTTGGTTGCAAAAGATTTTCAGTTATCTAGATGTGAGAGTACATGAACCCATTCAGATATTTTCAGATAGCCAGAGTGCAATAGCTATAGCAAAGAATACAGTGCATCATGCAAGGACAAAGCATATAGAGATACATTACCACTATATTCGAAAGTGGATAGCAAAGAAGCACGTTGAGCTTATTTATGTTCCTTCTAGTGAGAATGTTGTAAATAATTTACCAAAGCATTGACTAGAGATAGTCATGAGAAGATGTGGAGGTTATTGAAGCTTGTACCAATATGACATTGAAGAAGGGATTGTTGGAAGTCAATGTACATATGATCCACGTTCCAGCAATTCTACATTTTGAACTTGGCATTTTTTGTACAGTTTGGGTAAAACTCTTTTAGGCTAGATAGATAGATCTTGGTGAGAGCTATCTAGTGGTATGCTTCATTTTTCCATCAAACGTCAAAACGGGGAGAAAGGCTAAACCCTAATTCAGCTCAAAATGAAGGAAAAGCATTTTATGAAGGACCAAACTTAAAAAGCTAGGTCATATTGTCACTTTGTCCAAAAGCAAGTTATTTTTAGCGATAAAATTAAAAGCAAACTCAAACTTAAATCATTCGCTAATTTTTAAGTAAAAAGCAAAATCAATCGCTATTTTTTTGCGATGAGCGCTTTTTTAGTTTGCGATGAGGACTTTGTAGTTTGCAATGAGCTTTTTCGTAAAAATTTCGCTTTTGCTTTATGGAGGACTACAACAACTATATAAGGAGTATGTGAGCACACTTCTTGACAATCTCAAGCTAGAGTTTTGGAGTTCCGAAGCTTTGGAGGTGAAGATTTGGTGAAGGAGAGGCTACTCTCTTGGAGCAAGGAGTCTTCTACACATTGAAGGAAGCTATCTTTTGTAAGTTAGCCTTATATGCTATTTTTATGGTTTTTGAACCCTAATTTCAGAATTAGGGTTTGCTGATTTTCAGATTTGTTGCACTTTCATGTAAGGTTAGGTTCACTTCGTTGCTCATTTGCTTCACACACACTCAGATTATAACAACATAATCTGAATTTTGTATCATCATCTTCTTGGCTATTCTTCCATTAGTGAGTGCACTACATTGTATGGTTGAGTAGTACACCGATGTTGTAATTTGGACATCTATTTTTTTAGTGAGTAAGCAACCTGCTTACGTTCCCTATCCTTTTCTCAAGATCTCTTTCTTTCTCTCTCTCTCTCACATATCATCTTGATTAATTAAGTGTGTATGCTCAAAAGGTGTTAGTATTGGAACGATCCTAGGACCCCAAATTCCAACATATGACTCACGACACTACCTGGAGCCATGGATCGTGTATAATCCTTGGACTTGTGTGTTCCTAAGATCACACCCTATGGTACCATTCACTCTTCCTCTTGGTATTGTCTACAACAAGCAATCCACATCAGTGATTGCATATAGGCTTCAACCTCCCTGGACCCTTATGTGATAGCCTCTCAACTTTTGACCCAAAGACTTCAGCCCCATGACGCTATGGAATCTCAATGTTACAAAAAAGTCACGAGACGAAAGTCACAAAGGCACAAACTTCAAAATAATATGCTCGGGTGAAGTCATCTCTAAAAGTTGGGGGAAATTTTTAAAAATCATATCTATACGGATTTAAATCGTAGTGAGAGATTTAAATCGTGAGAGGTTTAAAAGGTTTTGATTATGGCGCAAAGAAATTGCGATTAAAATCAACTATGAGTGCACCATTAATGTCTCTTTTTTATAGGAGGGGGGATAGTGTGCCATTGCCATCTTCTCTTTTTTTACTACCTGTATCCCTCTTGCCAACACCTGGAGCATCTTGCTTTACCACAAAGGATATTTTTATCTTTGAAGTTTTTTTTCATCCAACCCATAGTTACAGAGGGAGCTAGCATGGTCCCCAACGATGAAGTAGGATGGAGAGTGGACAAGGAAAAGTGGAGTTGAGCCACCCATGAAAGGTTATGCCATAGGGGAAAGTGGAGCCTCCTTAGTGAGGTAAGGAGAACGTAGAGGATAAGGGAGTAGTCACCTTGGAAGCTAGATGCAAAGGAAGCATAGATGATGAGCGGATGATGAGTAGGGGCACCAGTTTATAGAAGAGGGAGAAGATAAGACGTGCTAAAAAGCAGTAGGTGGGTTGGATAAATTAAGCATCCTAAAAGCAACAACAATCGACAAAGATATGGTATTAATAGTTGTCCATGCGAATTGCTAAAAAATGGAGCCCAATGGATGGGGGTCGTCCTTTCCTAGCCATCATGTTTGCCACTTTCCCTCGCTCTGAGAGGGGCCAAGCCCCTTGCCCAAAGAACTCAATGTGGTCACCAATGCTACTCAAGTCGTCGCCTAGGGATGCCACACAAGCATGGTCTCCCTCGCCCAATGATAATGGTACAGGTTTATGAAGGTGGTATACCTTGTTACTTGAGTATCCCTCACCCAGAGATGCCCCACAAGAATGGTTCTCCTCGCCTTGTGATGATGATACGGATGTCATAAAGGAATTGTCAAATGGTTTCATCCAATAGAGAGGGATCATGTTCCCATGAACTCTTTCTCCCACACTCACCCTCTCATGATCTCCCTTCCTAGAAACTGCCTCCTACTAAGGACTCTTCACTAGTCACCCTTTCGAGAAAAACAAGATTTGCTAGCATTAACATGATACGTATGCCTCATATTGATTCAAATATTTCTCATTTAGCAAAGTACGGTGTTGTTTGCTCTCAATTGTTTAGATTTTCTCATCCATGTTCAAGCTTGTCTTCATTTGTAATTCAATGTTGTCAACTAAATTCTTTGCTTGTCCAAAAAGGGTATTTATTCAAGAAAGTTTCAAAGAAGGTAAGGACTTTCTTACTTCGTAACAAGTTCATTTATGGTTCTTCTTCTTTTCATGTGTTCAAATTAATCATTAGTAAATTCAATATAAAAGGGGAACACTATTTGGGTTAATGATAAGGTATTTTGTGGTTCCTTCCCTCCCCCTCCCCCTCCCCCTTCTTTTTCACTCTTTATTTATAGCTTCTTTCTAGTCTTTTGTTCTTTTATGTTTATTATTATTATCATTTTTACTTTTATTATTATTTTAGCTATTTCTTTATATTTATTATTATTTTTTTAATATACTTTAAAAAATATATTTTTTAATTTTTTATTCATATATTTATTTATTTATCTATACATTTATTAATTTTAATTTCAATTTTTATCATTCTAATTCCTTTCTTCTTATTTTTTGTTCGTTCTTTGTGCAAGACTTTATCATGGTTGAGTTTGCCCTTCACTTCCGAAAGTGATAGAAACTCAGTTCATTGACTTTGTTAGAGATCTTGATTTAGAAAGACTCTTTATTAAAGTCTGCACCTACTCTAGGGCACTGATGACGTGAGTAGGGATGTCATAGCTATTTGTCCAAGCTATGCATGATAAAATTTAATTCTGATACTTCTTGTTTAGGACAGACATAGAGGTTGACGATGCACATTTTATTTCGTTTTGTTTTTGTTTAATTTACTTATATACATATATTATATATATAATCATTATTTATTTATTTATTTATGGAATTATTATTTTTTATTTATTTTCTTTTAATTTAAATTCTATTTTTATATATTTAAATTTTCTATTTTATTTTGTTTCTTTTTTAATTTATTATTTATTAATCCATTATTATTATTTTTTATTTTTTATTTTTAATTTTTTTTAATTATTTATTTATTTTTTGTTGTGTGTGTGTGTGTATATGTGTGTTCATGTTCATGTGAGTGTGTGTGCATCTCTTTTTGTATTGGTTTTCTTTCTTGGTTTTTTCTTTCTTGGTTGTATTTTTCATGTCTTATATTGGTCTTAAGTCTCTTGCTTTTGTTTGTTATTTTTTCCAATGTGTATGTGTTTGTGTTCTCTATCTTGAGTTCGTAAGTTTGGATAACTCTGAACTTATGAAGGTATATATACCTTGTTACTTGAGTATCCCTCACCCAGAGATGCCCAACAAGAATGGTTCTCCTCGCCTTGTGATGATGATACGGATGTCATAAAGGAATTGTCAAATGGTTTCATCCAATAGAGAGGGATCATGTTCCCATGAACTCTTTCTCCCACACTCACCCTCTCATGATCTCCCTTCCTAGAAACTGCCTCCTACTAAGGACTCTTCACTAGACACCCTTTCGAGAAAAACAAGAAAAATGAGGAGATTGTATTTGAGGATGAGTGTAGTAGGAATTATAAGCGGTTTCATATTTAGATGTAACTTGCCATAGTGCCACCCAAGGGTATAAGAAGAGTGTAGCTCAGTGATGAGTAGCACCTCCTTTAATGTCAATCCAGGAAGACGTGAGGATGGTATGAAGACCACGAGCAAGTGGAAGCACAAGTGCGTGAGTGAGAAGCACACAAGCATGCACACACATACACGCACACGCTCGCACACGGCAAGAACAAAGAGAGTGAGACAATGGAATCACTTCTATTGCCACAAAGTTCTCATACAAGCTCAAAACTAAAAGAAGCTCCCCCCAAAAATGAGCTCTCTAGCTCTATTTATAGTTTTTGACTAGCTTTGGCCCTGTCCAGACCTAGTGTCCGGCCTAGTTAAAAATTAGGTTCCAGGGCTTATTTGAGGGCTCAAACGAGATCTAAAAAATATGAAAATTGGCAGGCAACTACTTCTAAGGCTCCTCAAGCTCGAGGACTCCTCGGCTTGTACAAAATGGAGCTACAAAAAGGTGAAAATGGCATTTACAGGGGTTTTTAGTGATGAGAATCACTTTAAAATGATGTAGGGTTTTGAAAAAAAATGAAGGGTTGCCTTAGTGCTAGATCTGCATGTGTGTCCGTACTTGCTTCTTCCCGTATACTGTCAACACTCTCCCCCCCCCTAGGGTCTGTCGTCTCTGACAGACCTCTGCTCCACTGTTTGATCAATGTACTCCTGCAGGAGGTCGGTTGCCACTTCTTGTTCCTTGATGCGTAGTCCCCGAACCAAGTCTCTCTCGAGGGTCTCCCAATTGACTGCACCCAGTATGTCCGGTTGTGGCGTTGTGTAGAGTTCTGAGTGCATCGTTTGTTCGCATGCAAAGAGGTGTAACAAATGGGTGGGCCTTGGCGCGAACACCTCTGAGTGTGCTTCCCAGAACCATGTGGTGAACATATCATCGAAAGTTTGCTTATAGCAGGCAGGGAGATATCTGATGCATGCGTGCCATGCATAAGCAACGCGTATGCTCGGGGTGGTGCTCATATCATATAGCAGGTCATATTTACCATTGACAAACCCGGGAATCGGAGGCTGAATATGGCATACATTGCGGAAAGTTTTGAGCACCACCTGCATCATATTGAATATCTTGAGCATCATCTGGGCAGCAACATCTGGCATGGGGTGGAGGCGTGGCATCCAATGTTTGATGGTTGCAATCATGTAAGATACTGTGGGGGTGCCGGTTGGGGGTGCAATGGCGGGGTAATTAAGCCATTCTCTACAGTTTACATTGTTCTGAACCTTGATGGCGAAGGCTTTCCATGATCTTCTTCTTTGTACTGGCGCATAACAAGGGTTATACTTCAAATGCATGGGAGCGTGATCCCATGTTCTCAGCATTTCCGGGTATGTTTCCAGTAATCTTTGCCTCCAAGTAGGTTGGAAAATCGCCCCTTTTCTGGCTGCCTCTGGTATATCTTCTGGTTCGAACTGGGTGGCGAAAGTAGGGCACTTGTTGGTGACTCTTTTGATCTCTGCGTTGTAGTCGGCCAACAATACAAAATATGGTTTATATTGTAATTCCGAGCTCGTGATGAGTCGTCTAGGAGCAAGGTGCCTAAAATATTCAGACTTGAGTATAGACTCCTCAATGGTTTTCATGGCCAGCATCTGATGTGCTATGCGCTCTTCGTGAGTGTGGCCCATCTCCTCTACCTGCTTCATCCATGCTGACGGGGGTTCCTCATATGTATCCTGGCCTTCCTCCGTAATTCTGACTCCTAGAAGGGGTTGAGGCTCATAATTGTCTTCAAATGTCTCCTCCACTGGAATGACTACTGTTTCTTCTTCTATGGTTTGATCAGGTGGAGAGGGAGGTCGTACATACTGTAACAACTTAATTTTTAGTTCTGCAACCTGTTGCCGTAGCTCAAGTACTTCATTGGTTACTGATAATTTCGGCTCTGGTGAGGTTGCAGCGTTGGCCATCTCTTTAGGTTCTCGTTGGTGTGGTGTAGGCACTTGGGCTTTCTGTAGGTCTTTGACTTGGTCAGCAACCTGATCATGTGCTTCTAAGAGAGTGGCATAGGTTTCTAATATTTGTTGTATGTTTTCTGAGGGGATGGCTTGGAATTTAGCAGGGTCGATGGGTGCCCCTGGAGTATTTTCCATGGCTGCTTCGAGGTTGTCTTGATTTTGTTGCTGTAGTCTTTTGTTTTCTTCTTGAGCAGCCGCTAAATGGCGTCGGAGTAGAGCCATGTTTCGTTGTAGTCTAGCGTTACGGGCTAGCTGATCTCTAAGTTGTTCTTCCGTTGCCCTACTCTTCTCTGTATGTGTGGACTCGAGCTCCACCTGATATTGTTGGAGGGTGGTCACCTCTTGCTGTAATTCCATATTAGACAACTCCAAGGCAGTGACACGTGCCTGGAGGTGGGATGACAAAGTACAGAGCTCTTTATTGTTTTCTTCTAGTAACCTGTATTCCTGTTTGAGTTGGGCAGCAGCTTCGAGCATGGTGTTGAGTGCATGACTAAATGAGGTGGGTGCACGGGTAATGGTGGAAGATGCAAGGAGTCGGGAGATGGGAAAGGGAAAAGTGGATGTTGTGCCTACAGTGTTTGGAAGTGGTGACGTGAGTGAAATGACACGTGGTGATGTTGGAATAACAGTGGTGGTGGGTGATCCTATGGATGGTGAGATGTCCATGGGATCGGACGTGAGAGTGTGTGATTCGTGAACTGTGAATACAGGGATGGTGGGTGGTGTGATAGTGGTGGCAGTGAATGTGGGGGAGTGGGGTTGGGGAAGGGGCTTTTTATTATAATTATCCACCTGTTGGAGTATATTTACAAGGTTTGTCCAGAATGAGGGTTGTGTGACTTGGGTTGAGTATGAGGCAGTTACTAGGGAAGTGGTGGATAGGGTTTGGGTGTGGGTGAATGGAAAAGGATGGGATAAGGTCTGGCTAGTGGCAAGTGGTTGTCCAAGGGCGGGGAGATAGGAAGGGTGACCTATTATGGTTTGATCGGTGGCCGGATGACCGGTGTGAGGTTCAAAAATTTGGGTGGAAGTGCTGGATGTGGGTAAAGGGAAGGATGTAAAAACAGAGGTGTGTACAATGGTTTCAGAAGGGCTAGTGGAGAAGGGTTCTGAGGGTTGAATGGAAGGTGACGGTGGAGATGGTACTTGAGTAATTACATCTTGTTCGTCAGTGGGACTTGGGCTCGTCATGTGAACATCCTCTGAAATTATGGTAGGCAAGGCAGTAGAGACTTCCATTTGAATCATTTTCCCTCGTCGTGGCCGTGTATCAATCCTTCGTTGATCATAGGTAGGGTTTTCCTGATAGACCATTGTCCTCAATGCTTCCCCGATCCCACATGTCTCTACCAATAGATTCAATGATTCCAAAATGTGAGTCGACATTCTCGGTTTGAAGCATTTGGTTCACTAGAGCTCTATTCGCCTCTTCTGTCATCTTATGTCTTCTCTATACCTGCTTGATTGTCTTGTATAGCCGTTTGAGTTGTGCCGTGTAGGCAGGGGCCTCCTCTTCACTGTCTTCTGGTTCATTTCTTTGTGCACCTTCCTGAACTTGTGTGTTTGGGTCATGCGGATGTTGTGCCACTTCTTCCCCATGTACTCTGCTTGTCTCGCCCCGTGGCTGTTCTCTTTGGACTGATGCACCCGGATCAACATTGTCAGGGGAATCTTCACTGTCTGATAGGGGGACCGTCTGCAGGAATCTTTCAAAATCGAAGTTTGGATCCTCTGTGAAGGTGGCCATAGATGCAAACTCTGCATCGGTAGGTAGTGGAGGGGCGGATGGAGCGGGTTGTACCACCTCCCCAGCTTGAACTCCTTGAAGATGGATCGTGAAAGGTGCGACCTGAGCTTCTGGTTAGGGGGAAGCTTCAGTCGTGGCTTCTTGAGGGATCATTACCTGGGAGAGCGATCCACGCATTCGTTTTGCAGGCTGGCTCCCTAACTTCCGCCCTTTGAACAACTCCAGTTGTGCATATTTTAGGGCTCTGGCAACCGGCACATCATATGCAAGACATCTATAGATAATTCTTGTAAGTGCACAACAGCCATGTAAAGTAGGCTTCCTCACTCCCCGCTTGCCTGCCTCATACACTTGGTCCAAGATCCATACAGGCATCTTAATGGGCAAGCTTCCAGTCTCTGCTAGATATAGCCCATACCATATTTTCTTGTGAGGTTGGGTGAAACGGTCCTGAGCTGGAAATGCGAAGTGTTGGAGGCACATCCGCAAATGTATGGCGATGTTGGGGGTGAGGGCGCACATTTCTTTTAGCTTCTTGATTCTGTTACTTTTCATCGACTCAGGTATCAAGGGGTCGCGGTCAAAAGGTACATGTGTGCCATACATCTGAAGTGCTTCCCTGATTAAAGTAACATTCAATTCAAACTTCCTCATTTCCTCCAGATTTGACAAGGAGGGCACCCAGAATGTGCCTGAATGATCTTTATCACCTGTCGGCTTCAGCGTGGCAATTAGGTAGTAGCACCTGAGGAAATCGGGTTTAGGTAGGGCTGCACTAAAATAAGTTTGTAATCCTGCTTTTTGCCAGATATCTTGAAGTGGAGCTGCATTTTGCAATGCTTCGAATTCTCGTGAGAAGAACTGGAAGGTCCACCATACTCCTCCACATTCCATCTTGGATTCCCAGATATGATCCGCGTCTCCCAAATCTCCTGGCATCTCATTGAACCAGTGAGAATGCCCCTTTACTCTTTCGGTTAGGCCATTTGGTGGATCTAGAATAGGAATTCTCCGCACATTCACGAACTCTTCAGGCCGAGCTGTTGGTGGGGCCTCCACCGGCATGGCATCCCAATTGATTTGAGCATTAGAGCCTGCCTGAGAGCTTGTGCCTGCCGCTGTTGCCATGAGAGTAGGTTGCTTATCTGCTGGAAGAAGAAAGGCACATTAGTGTTGCATAGGAAACAAGATGTAATGGTGTTCCCTTCACAATACTAACATGACAATCCCGGAGGTCAGTGGTTAGTGGTGAAGTGTTTGTGATAGGTGTGAGTGGTGATTAGAGGTCAGTGTCATCCTAGATGCATACTTTGGTTATGCAATGGGCTCAGAATGCTCCTGTGTTAGTGTGGGCAGATTTACAGAATTGGGTCAGGGGGTTTAGTACACAGTTTAATTCTCCACGCTTTGATAGAGGAGTCGTAGCTCTTAGAGCTAAAGACAGGTGAAGGTTTCTGGATGAGAGTGTGATGTATTTGGGACCTTTTGGGTACCCATTTCCAGACATTCCTAGGGTTGATGGGAGTGGGGACAGTGAGAGGTGTTTTCATTTTCTGAGTTGTTGGCCACGAGTGCTTGTGAAAGTTGCTTCATCCTAGTGCCTGAAGGTGAAGTAATTTGGGCTTGTAAGCAAGCCTTGGGCACCCATATCTGTCTAGCATTAGGGGTGGCCTTCATTGACCGCTTAGGAACCCAAATAGAAATGGTAGGCCTAGGGGTTATCCTAGGGGGCTTCTTCACTTTGTTCCTTGACGGTGAGGCACGTTTCTTGTCTCCTTGAGAGTCTTCTATTAGAGTTGTGGGTTTTGAAAAAAAATGAAGGGTTGCCTTAGTGCTAGATCTGCATGTGTGTCCGTACTTGCTTCTTCCCGTATACTGTCAACACTCTCCCCCCCCCTAGGGTCTGTCGTCTCTGACAGACCTCTGCTCCACTGTTTGATCAATGTACTCCTGCAGGAGGTCGGTTGCCACTTCTTGTTCCTTGATGCGTAGTCCCCGAACCAAGTCTCTCTCGAGGGTCTCCCAATTGACTGCACCCAGTATGTCCGGTTGTGGCGTTGTGTAGAGTTCTGAGTGCATCGTTTGTTCGCATGCAAAGAGGTGTAACAAATGGGTGGGCCTTGGCGCGAACACCTCTGAGTGTGCTTCCCAGAACCATGTGGTGAACATATCATCGAAAGTTTGCTTATAGCAGGCAGGGAGATATCTGATGCATGCGTGCCATGCATAAGCAACGCGTATGCTCGGGGTGGTGCTCATATCATATAGCAGGTCATATTTACCATTGACAAACCCAGGAATCGGAGGCTGAATATGGCATACATTGCGGAAAGTTTTGAGCACCACCTGCATCATATTGAATATCTTGAGCATCATCTGGGCAGCAACATCTGGCATGGGGTGGAGGCGTGGCATCCAATGTTTGATGGTTGCAATCATGTAAGATACTGTGGGGGTGCCGGTTGGGGGTGCAATGGCGGGGTAATTAAGCCATTCTCTATAGTTTACATTGTTCTGAACCTTGATGGCGAAGGCTTTCCATGATCTTCTTCTTTGTACTGGCGCATAACAAGGGTTATACTTCAAATGCATGGGAGCGTGATCCCATGTTCTCAGCATTTCCGGGTATGTTTCCAGTAATCTTTGCCTCCAAGTAGGTTGGAAAATCGCCCCTTTTCTGGCTGCCTCTGGTATATCTTCTGGTTCGAACTGGGTGGCGAAAGTAGGGCACTTGTTGGTGACTCTTTTGATCTCTGCGTTGTAGTCGGCCAACAATACAAAATATGGTTTATATTGTAATTCCGAGCTCGTGATGAGTCGTCTAGGAGCAAGGTGCCTAAAATATTCAGACTTGAGTATAGACTCCTCAATGGTTTTCATGGCCAGCATCTGATGTGCTATGCGCTCTTCGTGAGTGTGGCCCATCTCCTCTACCTGCTTCATCCATGCTGACGGGGGTTCCTCATATGTATCCTGGCCTTCCTCCGTAATTCTGACTCCTAGAAGGGGTTGAGGCTCATAATTGTCTTCAAATGTCTCCTCCACTGGAATGACTACTGTTTCTTCTTCTATGGTTTGATCAGGTGGAGAGGGAGGTCGTACATACTGTAACAACTTAATTTTTAGTTCTGCAACCTGTTGCCGTAGCTCAAGTACTTCATTGGTTACTGATAATTTCGGCTCTGGTGAGGTTGCAGCGTTGGCCATCTCTTTAGGTTCTCGTTGGTGTGGTGTAGGCACTTGGGCTTTCTGTAGGTCTTTGACTTGGTCAGCAACCTGATCATGTGCTTCTAAGAGAGTGGCATAGGTTTTCTAATATTTGTTGTATGTTTTCTGAGGGGATGGCTTGGAATTTAGCAGGGTCGATGGGTGCCCCTGGAGTATTTTCCATGGCTGCTTCGAGGTTGTCTTGATTTTGTTGCTGTAGTCTTTTGTTTTCTTCTTGAGCAGCCGCTAAATGGCGTCGGAGTAGAGCCATGTTTCGTTGTAGTCTAGCGTTACGGGCTAGCTGATCTCTAAGTTGTTCTTCCGTTGCCCTACTCTTCTCTGTATGTGTGGACTCGAGCTCCACCTGATATTGTTGGAGGGTGGTCACCTCTTGCTGTAATTCCATATTAGACAACTCCAAGGCAGTGACACGTGCCTGGAGGTGGGATGACAAAGTACAGAGCTCTTTATTGTTTTCTTCTAGTAACCTGTATTCCTGTTTGAGTTGGGCAGCAGCTTCGAGCATGGTGTTGAGTGCATGACTAAATGAGGTGGGTGCACGGGTAATGGTGGAAGATGCAAGGAGTCGGGAGATGGGAAAGGGAAAAGTGGATGTTGTGCCTACAGTGTTTGGAAGTGGTGACGTGAGTGAAATGACACGTGGTGATGTTGGAATAACAGTGGTGGTGGGTGATCCTATGGATGGTGAGATGTCCATGGGATCGGACGTGAGAGTGTGTGATTCGTGAACTGTGAATACAGGGATGGTGGGTGGTGTGATAGTGGTGGCAGTGAATGTGGGGGAGTGGGGTTGGGGAAGGGGCTTTTTATTATAATTATCCACCTGTTGGAGTATATTTACAAGGTTTGTCCAGAATGAGGGTTGTGTGACTTGGGTTGAGTATGAGGCAGTTACTAGGGAAGTGGTGGATAGGGTTTGGGTGTGGGTGAATGGAAAAGGATGGGATAAGGTCTGGCTAGTGGCAAGTGGTTGTCCAAGGGCGGGGAGATAGGAAGGGTGACCTATTATGGTTTGATCGGTGGCCGGATGACCGGTGTGAGGTTCAAAAATTTGGGTGGAAGTGCTGGATGTGGGTAAAGGGAAGGATGTAAAAACAGAGGTGTGTACAATGGTTTCAGAAGGGCTAGTGGAGAAGGGTTCTGAGGGTTGAATGGAAGGTGACGGTGGAGATGGTACTTGAGTAATTACATCTTGTTCGTCAGTGGGACTTGGGCTCGTCATGTGAACATCCTCTGAAATTATGGTAGGCAAGGCAGTAGAGACTTCCATTTGAATCATTTTCCCTCGTCGTGGCCGTGTATCAATCCTTCGTTGATCATAGGTAGGGTTTTCCTGATAGACCATTGTCCTCAATGCTTCCCCGATCCCACATGTCTCTACCAATAGATTCAATGATTCCAAAATGTGAGTCGACATTCTCGGTTTGAAGCATTTGGTTCACTAGAGCTCTATTCGCCTCTTCTGTCATCTTATGTCTTCTCTATACCTGCTTGATTGTCTTGTATAGCCGTTTGAGTTGTGCCGTGTAGGCAGGGGCCTCCTCTTCACTGTCTTCTGGTTCATTTCTTTGTGCACCTTCCTGAACTTGTGTGTTTGGGTCATGCGGATGTTGTGCCACTTCTTCCCCATGTACTCTGCTTGTCTCGCCCCGTGGCTGTTCTCTTTGGACTGATGCACCCGGATCAACATTGTCAGGGGAATCTTCACTGTCTGATAGGGGGACCGTCTGCAGGAATCTTTCAAAATCGAAGTTTGGATCCTCTGTGAAGGTGGCCATAGATGCAAACTCTGCATCGGTAGGTAGTGGAGGGGCGGATGGAGCGGGTTGTACCACCTCCCCAGCTTGAACTCCTTGAAGATGGATCGTGAAAGGTGCGACCTGAGCTTCTGGTTAGGGGGAAGCTTCAGTCGTGGCTTCTTGAGGGATCATTACCTGGGAGAGCGATCCACGCATTCGTTTTGCAGGCTGGCTCCCTAACTTCCGCCCTTTGAACAACTCCAGTTGTGCATATTTTAGGGCTCTGGCAACCGGCACATCATATGCAAGACATCTATAGATAATTCTTGTAAGTGCACAACAGCCATGTAAAGTAGGCTTCCTCACTCCCCGCTTGCCTGCCTCATACACTTGGTCCAAGATCCATACAGGCATCTTAATGGGCAAGCTTCCAGTCTCTGCTAGATATAGCCCATACCATATTTTCTTGTGAGGTTGGGTGAAACGGTCCTGAGCTGGAAATGCGAAGTGTTGGAGGCACATCCGCAAATGTATGGCGATGTTGGGGGTGAGGGCGCACATTTCTTTTAGCTTCTTGATTCTGTTACTTTTCATCGACTCAGGTATCAAGGGGTCGCGGTCAAAAGGTACATGTGTGCCATACATCTGAAGTGCTTCCCTGATTAAAGTAACATTCAATTCAAACTTCCTCATTTCCTCCAGATTTGACAAGGAGGGCACCCAGAATGTGCCTGAATGATCTTTATCACCTGTCGGCTTCAGCGTGGCAATTAGGTAGTAGCACCTGAGGAAATCGGGTTTAGGTAGGGCTGCACTAAAATAAGTTTGTAATCCTGCTTTTTGCCAGATATCTTGAAGTGGAGCTGCATTTTGCAATGCTTCGAATTCTCGTGAGAAGAACTGGAAGGTCCACCATACTCCTCCACATTCCATCTTGGATTCCCAGATATGATCCGCGTCTCCCAAATCTCCTGGCATCTCATTGAACCAGTGAGAATGCCCCTTTACTCTTTCGGTTAGGCCATTTGGTGGATCTAGAATAGGAATTCTCCGCACATTCACGAACTCTTCAGGCCGAGCTGTTGGTGGGGCCTCCACCGGCATGGCATCCCAATTGATTTGAGCATTAGAGCCTGCCTGAGAGCTTGTGCCTGCCGCTGTTGCCATGAGAGTAGGTTGCTTATCTGCTGGAAGAAGAAAGGCACATTAGTGTTGCATAGGAAACAAGATGTAATGGTGTTCCCTTCACAATACTAACATGACAATCCCGGAGGTCAGTGGTTAGTGGTGAAGTGTTTGTGATAGGTGTGAGTGGTGATTAGAGGTCAGTGTCATCCTAGATGCATACTTTGGTTATGCAATGGGCTCAGAATGCTCCTGTGTTAGTGTGGGCAGATTTACAGAATTGGGTCAGGGGGTTTAGTACACAGTTTAATTCTCCACGCTTTGATAGAGGAGTCGTAGCTCTTAGAGCTAAAGACAGGTGAAGGTTTCTGGATGAGAGTGTGATGTATTTGGGACCTTTTGGGTACCCATTTCCAGACATTCCTAGGGTTGATGGGAGTGGGGACAGTGAGAGGTGTTTTCATTTTCTGAGTTGTTGGCCACGAGTGCTTGTGAAAGTTGCTTCATCCTAGTGCCTGAAGGTGAAGTAATTTGGGCTTGTAAGCAAGCCTTGGGCACCCATATCTGTCTAGCATTAGGGGTGGCCTTCATTGACCGCTTAGGAACCCAAATAGAAATGGTATGCCTAGGGGTTATCCTAGGGGGCTTCTTCACTTTGTTCCTTGACGGTGAGGCACGTTTCTTGTCTCCTTGAGAGTCTTCTATTAGAGTTGTGGGTTTCCCATCCTTGCGTATCCAGACCTGCTTCGCGCCACGAGATGCTCCGTGTTGCACGGGTTGGCGCTCCTGCCTCTTGATCAGCAGCCTCCTTCGTGTCGAGTGATGTTTGGTCTGCTCGTGTAGAATCTTCTTTGGATCAGTTAGGAACTCCTTATTGGCTCCTGTACCTTCAATAAGATTGACAATCCTCTGCACCATAGAAGTTTGTACAAGAACAACATTGTTATCTTCATGTGGATTCCTGGAGGGACCAGGAGTTGGTGCCTGTTCTATTGGTTTGAGTGCTTGATTTTCTAATTCAATCGTGAGACGGCTTTGGCCTACCCAAGCCTGAAGAAGTCCACTTCTTAGGTTGAGGTTGACTGCGTGATCATAGATCCAGTCTTGGCCTAAGACAAGAGGTTCGGTCAGATCCTCGTCTTCACACACTAGCACTTTTGCTGGCATGAGGACTTCTTGTATGTAGAGGGGAAGATCCACCTCTCCCATGCAAGGGGTTTCAACACCTCCTAATCCTATCAGATATGCTTCTAGGGGTTTTACCTCCAATTGCAGCTACTGGCAATAAGAAAGCCAAACTGCACTTGTGGCTGCTCCTGAATCAATTAAAGCTCTCACGCTTGTTGTGCTGTCTCTTTGTCCTATTTCTAGGGTCACAAAAGGTCGTCGGTCCACTATCTTATGGGTACGTTCACCTGAAGTTCACACATGGCCATGTGATAGCTTGGAGACTCTTGAGTGTCAGTCATAGGCTGATCCCTCCCTTGTCTCCTCAACTTCATTCGTCTGATACGCTCTAAGGCCTCTGCCTGTGCTTCTTCTCGAATTCGTTTTTCCTCCCCTTTACGTTGCTTAGCAGTATTGAGTCGACTTAGCATTTCCTCCGTGAGGGGTTCCTGATACAGCTTGAATCTGCATCCGCTAATATAGTTTGGGAGAACATCACCCTCTAAAGTGGCTAGTTGTACTGCTCCACTCGTGGAGATCCTATTGATGATCATAGGTCCGTAGCCTCTCTTTTCTAGCTTGCTTGCGTGTTGTTTCAATGTGTAGACTAAAACTAGATCTCCTGCTTTCAAGCCCTTATCCTTCACATGGGCATCAAAGTATGCCTTCTGTCTCTTCTTAGCTGCATATATCCCTGTAGCTGCTCTCAGTCTTGTCTCTCCTAATCGTTCAAGGTCAAAAAGTCTCGAGGAGAGTTCATGACCCGTCCATTCGTGCTCTTGTGCTACTTTCAATGTAGGTATTAAGAAGTCCAACGGTAGCACTGCGTTTTGGCCAAATACCATCTGAAAGGGGGTGGCTTGGAGTACCGTTTTGTAGGTGACTCGGTATGCCCAAACAGCATGGTGTAGCTGTTTGTCCCAATCAGAGCGTTTATTGTTCACTAATTTTGTCAATACATTGCATAGGATTTTATTGGTGCTTTCGGCTTGCCCATTGGCTTGAGGGTGATAGGGGGCAGATTTCTTATGCACTACCAAGAATTCTTGGAGCAGATTTTCAATAACTTCATTCAAGAAGTGAGTGCCTCTATCACTAACTAGCTCTATTGGTAACCCATATCTAGTGAACACATTTTCGAATAAGAACTTAGCCGTCGTTTGAGCATCATTCTTCGTCGTGGCTTTTACTTCCACCCACTTTGTAAGGTAATCTGTGGCTACAATAATGTATTCTGCATGGGAGTTTCTAGCTGGGGGGTTGATGGGACCTACAAAGTCTATACCCCACTTTGAAAATGCACGTCCTCCCATCATTGGCCTTAAAGGCATTTCATCTTTTCTTATCGGATGTTGGGCACGTTGGCATGTGTCACATTTCTTCACATAAGTATGTGCATCCATATGAAGAGTGGGCCACCAAAGTCCTGAGAATAGAATGGTCTTAATTACTCTGTCCGGCCCAAAGTGTCCACCTGCAGCACCGCTGTGTGCAGTTTCTAAGACTTTCAAATAGTCTGATTCATGAATGCACAGTCTTAGGTAACCATCCTTGCCTCTTCGATATAGGTTGTCTCCTACTAAAGCATAGTCTTGAGCCTCTTGCTTCATGCTCCGTTTTCTTGCAAGACTAGCCTGATTGGGTAATGTTCCCGATCTCATGAACTCGACCAATGGAGCACTCCAATCTGGGATTAATGACACGTGATAAAGAGTGGCATGTTCCACTGGGGGTCCCTTCTGGCACACTGGACAATTGTGGATCCACTCTTGTATTTCTTTGTCCATGCTAGGCCAATACACTCCTAAGCGTCTTAGATTCTGCAATGTTCGTTGTTTAGAGTAGTGATTTCCTAGCAATCCCTCATGGGCTTGTTGCAACCAACTAGTATGTTCATCGTCCTCGACACAACAAGCTAATACACCCTCGGTATCTTGCTTGTACATACTTCCGGCCAATATTTGATACTTTAGTGATTTTACAATTTCCTCTTTGCTTGTTTTCACATTCTTATTTGCAGGCCCGAAGGTTAGGACTTGTACCAACTTATTTGCCCATTTAGGAACAACTTCTAAATTGAACAGATAAGCATCGGGCAATTCATCAGACACTCCTTGCGGTGGCTCTCCTGAAGTGATGCGAGAAAGATGGTCTGCCCTAAGATGGGTTCTACCTTTCCTGACAAAAACTTCAAAGTCGTATTCCATTAGTAAGAGGAACCATCTTACTAAGCGGCCTGTATTGCAAGGTTTATTGACCAAATATAGTAAAGCTTGATGATCAGTGAAAAACTTGAACTTATTGGCCAATAGATAGTGTCTAAACTTCTTCACAGCATATACCATACCTAAGCCTTCTCTCTCCGTTGTGGTATAATTTCGTTCAGCTACATTTAATTGCCTACTAGCATATGCTATCGGCAAATCTAGGTTTCCTTCACCTGTGGGTTGTGCTAGCACACATCCTATTGCATGATTGGAGGCATCTACATGGACATGGAAGGGTTTGCTCCAATCCGGAGTAGTCAATATTGGTGCTGTGCACAAACGTCTTTTCAGCTCGTTGAAGGAATTCTCCCATTCCTCGTTCCACTCAAAGTTTGTTAACAACCCATAAAGAGGTTTAGCTATGATGGCATACATGTGGATAAACCTACGGTAATATCCACAATGGCCCATGAAGGCTTGTACCTCTTTAACATTCCTTGGTCTTGGCAACTCCGCTATTGCTCTTACTTTGTCTTCATCTGTTGAAATTCCATTCTTAGAAACAATGTGACCTAGGATCTTACCTTGTCGTACCATGAACACACACTTCTCTGGGTTCAGACACACTCGATAATCTCTACACTGGTTGAAGATTTGTCTGAGCTCAGGGATGTGGTAACTTCTTTCTTGGGAATGAGCGCATAAATCATCCACATATACTTCTAAGCTCTTTCGCAAGAACTCTTTGAAGACATGACACATGAGCCTTTGGAATGTTGCAGGTGCATTGGTGAGCCCAAATGGCATCACACGAAATGCAAAGATTCCCCATTCTCTGGCAAAGGCCGTTTTGTGTTGATCTTCGGGGGCAATGGCTACTTGGTTGTAACCTGAAAATCCATCAAGGAAGCTATAAACTTCCTTGCCTGCAACACGCTCCAATAGATGTTCGGTGATTGGAAGTGGATAACTATCTCTGGTTGTAGCGGCATTAACTTTTTTAAGGTTAATGCACACTCGCAATTTCCCATTCTTCTTGGGCACCACTACAATGGGGGACACCCATTCAGTGTGCTCAATCTCATAGATGAATCCAGCTTCAATCAGCCTGTCAATTTCCTCCTTTATTTTGGCTGCATAAGTGTCATTATATGTGTAGGGCTTTTGTTTGGTGGGCTTGGCATCAGCGGTCATCGGAATCGTATGAGAGCAAATCTTTGGATCTACTCCTTTCTATAGTGCCATGCGAACACATCCCTATATTCCCTTAATAGAGCTACAAGCTCTGCTTCTTCTTTTGCACTTAGGTCATCTCCTATGTACGTACATCGTTCTTCGTTCCCTTCAATGGTCACTACAATTTTTTTGGTCTTTTCTTTATTGTCATATGCTTCTCCTATAATGGCCTCTCTCTTAGGCATCCGTACCAAAATTTTCCGGTCTTCCACTTCATATTTCTTGAAATTTTCTGGTACTTCAAACAATGATTCTTCCTCTTCTTGTTTCACTGCTTTTCTTTTCTTTTTCTTTTGACCTTCTTCACTTTTTTCCTTTGAGGTTATCGTTTTAATACTCGTGAGGGGTTCTTCTTCTTTTTGGGTTAACACTCCTATGTCCTCTAAATAGTGTTCCTCTGAGTCAAAGTAAGTATCCATCACAATGGATTCTAGATCATCGTCATTCTCTTCTTCTTCTATGAACTCACTAGGATCACACTCTTCCAACAGGGGCTGACACATGAACACTGAAATATCATAACCCTCC
The DNA here is from genome assembly GCA_020310875.1 of Ceratopteris richardii. Taxonomy (NCBI): domain Eukaryota; kingdom Viridiplantae; phylum Streptophyta; class Polypodiopsida; order Polypodiales; family Pteridaceae; genus Ceratopteris; species Ceratopteris richardii. Next base: position 126,776,972 of record CM035414.1, read on the forward strand.
TCATCACAATGAGGTGTCCATTGTTCTTCATTGACTGCAATGTCCATGGTAGCTAAGATTTCTGCCCAACCATGAGGCTCAAATTCCTCATCTGGAAATATCATCGGTGTATAGGCTGGGTCTTTTATTGGTCTATCTCCTGGGGGAGTTCCTTCTTCTCTCGCTTTTAGGCGCTTTTCCTCTTCCTCCGCGACCTTGCACATCCACAAGTGAGTATCTTCATGCAGCCAGGATGGATCAGGTGAACTTCCAGAATGCACGGAGATAGAATCTTCTTTCGCTTTGTGGATAGGATTCCACTGTAGGGGTGGTACATCTCTGAAGGTGTAATCCTTCAAATTGACCTTGGTGGTGACCCCTAAGTGCTGTAAGTACAAGGAGTTGGTTCCCCAATCCTGTACTATTTGCAATTGTCGTAGGAAGGGTCTTCCTAGGATCATCTCGTAGACATTATTTTTATCAAAGTGACATATAGAAAATGTATGTTCAAACTCTACACCACAAGTGGTTAGAGTTATCCCTTCAAGCAATCCTAGAGGTCTTTCAAAATGACCATCGGCCATTTGAAGTTTCATTCTCGTTCGTCTTAAGGTGGGTTTGCCCCATCGCTTCCACAAGGAGGTGGTCACAATAGCAACACTAGCACCCGAATCCACAATTGCTTTGGTTGTTTAACCTTGATAGGTGATCGGAAGATAAGTGTTACCTTCTTCACCTTCGCTCATGTCTCCTATCTTGTCGAGAGGTATCTCTGGAACTTTTTGCTTAGAGCCTACTTTTGGTATATTGGATTCAAGTTCTGGAACCTGATCCTTCACATGACTCCAGAGCTCCGGTTTTGCCTTGAGGAGCTCCTCTACAGTGAGATGACATTGAACCTTAGTGTTCTTCACAACATCAGTGTTTCTTGGAATCACTGAGTCTTCATTTCTCACCAATATTGTGGGAGCTCTGACCTGGAGAGATTCAAATTCACATGGGCCTGTGAAATGAGGCAACTCTTGTAAAGAATTAGATTCAAAATCTAATCTCTCATCCTCTTGTTGCTCTGTTTGATCTCCATAGATAGACGGAATGTCTTGGGGAAATTGATCATGAAGATCATCAATCTCAGGAATAGGAGGGGAATTACCCTTCTCCTTGGCCCATTTCTCTTCTTGTATTTCCCGCAAGAACTCTTGAGAGTACTGTTGAATTGAAGGAGGTATTCCAACATCCGTGGAATTAGGAACATAAGCTCCCATTGGTGGTGAGCTTCCTCTTCCAATAACTGGTTGAGCCTGTGGACGTAAAGGAACTTGTGGTTTGTTTACCAACTACTCTAATTTTTCTAGTAAGCCTTGGAAGTGCAAATCTGATTTGACAGAGTTTGTCTGATTGAACTTTTGACTAGTCTCAAGTATAGCTTGAGCTTGTTCTACCATTTTCATGCACATTTTCATCCGTTCAATCTCTAAATCTGCTCTAGGGTAACTCTTGTCTAGGTTTGCAGCTGTTGGCCCTTCTTGAAGTCGAGCCTGGTAGGCCTTGAACATCATGTCCAAGCCTTCAGGAGTGGGATCAGCTAATACTGATCCTACTCGGGGTGGTGGGTGGGTTACGTGGGGTGTATTAGAGGGTGGAGGAATGGAGGGTGATGGGGATGGTAGCGGTGGGAATGTGTGAGAGTGCGGTTGAGATGTGATCTCTATGATTTTTGCCTTGGTTTCTCTCAAGCTTTCTTCAAGTTCGTTTATCTTTTTTGCCCATTGCCTTTTCATTCTTTCACGACTATCCTTCCAGGCTCTAGTCCTCTTTTTGGTTATGCTCTTTGTTTCACTCACCTCGGGGCTCTTTTCTTGACCAACACCTTGGTTTTGTTGTAGTGCCTGGGCTCTTGTGATCACCTGCACAGGTGCAGTGGAAGTCACACTCCCTGTGGAGTCTACAACTAACCCAACAACATTGATAGGAGTGATTTTAGGCATGTTATTAGGGTTCTTTGGGCAATCTCGTAGGAGATGCTCCTTTCCGCAGTCTTGACAGAAACCTTGAATTGTTACTCGTTGAGGTTGTGTAGGGACAGGCAGTGGACAATCACGTATAAGGTGATCTCCCTGACATCTGAAGCATGGTCCCCTAGGAAATGGGGGTCTTACCTGCCTAGGTTGAGGTCTAGAGTTGGGGTTTGTGTACATGACATTAGCATACTCAGGTTCCCCACTATTTTCACTTGGGTCCTCATAATAGTATGACTCGTTATGCTCGTGTGACTGCATGTAATAAGCCTGTGGACTATCAATATGTGTGGAGTCAAAACTATGGTCACTTGGATCACTGTCTGATAGCAATGGGGTGATTGGGACTATGGCTCTGTTCGGATTTTCTTCAGCAGATGCATATTTCACTGGGATCACATTGGTTGGAGCAGGGGGTTGCTGCACTAGGACTGGTTGAGGTCTCTGCTGCCCTTGATAAGGTGGCTGATAAGTTTGTTGTGGTCGGTTGTATTGTTGTGGTGGGTACTGATTCTGGTATCTATCCTGTTGTGGATATGGCTGAGGGTAATTTTGCCTAACAGTTTGTTTGTTATATGGGCAGTCTTGTGCAGTGTGGTTGGTGTACCTACACTCTATGGTGCAGTACTCGCTACTAGGATTCGCCTGGGGTTGGGCCATAATGGGACATACACTTGCCATATGGTCACCGCCACAATTGTAACACCGCTTAACTGGGGCAAATCTCGAAATTTGTTTGCTAGAGACACCTAGTTTTTGGGCTACCTTCTCTGCAAGTTCCTCAATGGATGTGGATTGACCAGATGTCAGGTTACTAGAGCTATCAGAATCCTTATAGATTTTTGATAGTTCTAATTCCTCACCTAGATTGTCCTCAATGTCTATGCACATGCGCACGCACTCTTCTATTGTTCTGGGGTCCTTCAGATACACATATGACCTGGGCTTGGTGCTCAACAATCCATCTAAGAACAAGGCCACTTGTTTGGCTGGTGTGGGTAACTCCGGCATCGGGCATCTCTCCAGGTACTACCTAAATCTTCTTCCAACTAGTCTGACCGTCTCTTGAGGTGTTTGTTTGAAACTATGAATTAGTGAGGAGGTGTTATGCCTGATTCCACTCTTAGAAAACTCAATGATAAATGCCTCTAAGAGCTGGTCTATGTTTCTGAAATGCCTCTCATTTAGTGGTTGAAACCACGTAAGGGTAGTGTTCCTAAGGGTTAGACCAAAAGCATTATATTGTGTGAATAGGTCCTCTACCTGTTCAGCTTTCAATACTTGCCGAAATTCTGCCACATGGTCATAAGGGTCTCCCGTGCCATCGAAGTAATTCTTCATGGACTTCACCAGTTGAGTTGGTCGCAGGGTCCTAGTGTGTTCTCTCGGCCTTGGCAAAGGAAAATCGTCAGCATTCCTTTGATTCCATGGGATTCTATGTCTCTCAGGTTCCACTGTATTCCTTTCTGTTCCCGTTCTTTCTCTTCCCAGGGAGTTGGCAAAACTTACCTCAGGTTTGTCTCTACTTCTATCTCTTTGAGCTCCATGAGCTTGGGAGGTCCCAGCTCCTTGGTGACCAAAGGACACATTAGACCTTGGTTGGGGAAAAACAAATTCACCCTTCCATGTGTAGGCATGTCTGCCATGCTCAGTGACCATGAAGATTCTCTCTGATGCATTGTCTAGGTAGGTTACTTGGCCTGGGCTATTAGGGTCTTTAAACTCATAGATTGTGAGGGCACTCACTTCCTGAGGTTGAGCAGATTTATATCTCCAAAAAGCCTCATCGGTTTCTCGGTTTAAAAGCAGATCGATGCTTTTATTATCCTGTGGAATCCACTCTGGAGTCATGATTCTGGTCAAGACCGATTTACCACGGGGGGTTCTTGGCTCTCTCTCTAAGTTCCCTTGTTCTATATCACCCATGTCGGTCTCTGCAATCACATTTCCAAACTCGTCTGTTCTATCAGGAAGAGTGGTGACTACATAAATAGTCCCCTCTTTATCTAGGTATGCTCCATTCTCAAACTTGACTACCGGGTGGTCTAATCCATGGGGTTGATCGGGGTTCTTAATCTGGACCACCCAAAGTTCTCATACAAGCTCAAAACTAAAAGAAGCTCCCCCCAAAAATGAGCTCTCTAGCTCTATTTATAGTTTTTGACTAGCTTTGGCCCTGTCCAGACCTAGTGTCCGGCCTAGTTAAAAATTAGGTTCCAGGGCTTATTTGAGGGCTCAAACGAGATCTAAAAAATATGAAAATTGGCAAGGCTCCTCAAGCTCGAGGACTCCTCGGCTTGTACAAAATGGAGCTACAAAAAGGTGAAAATGGCATTTACAGGGGTTTTTAGTGATGAGAATCACTTTAAAATGATGTAGGGTTTTGAAAAAAAATGAAGGGTTGCCTTAGTGCTAGATCTGCATGTGTGTCCGTACTTGCTTCTTCCCGTATACTGTCAACAAAGAGGGTTTCCATGAGAGAGTTCAAAGAGGATTCAAGAAAGGTAGCTTCGAAGAAGAGTGGATCGGAGAGGGGTAGCCTTGACCAATTGATGTTGAAGATCCGAGTAGAAAAAGTCATTCGGATGGGTAGGGGATAATATAACATGAGGAACAATCCAAGGAGATATGTAAAAGTGGTTGTGTTGTGCCTATGGTTGGAAGGAGGTAGTTGCCCTGGAAACGCGGTAAGAAGGTTTGATGACTAAGAGGAGGAAATTACCCAAGGAAATTGTTAGGATAGAACGGGATGGGGACTTATGCATTAGGGTTGAGTGATAGTGGAGGGATGTGACTCAAAGACTTCATGGAGATAGAGGAGAACTGTTATAATGGGGTGGATATTCTGAAGAGGTTCTAGGAGGAATGTCTAGGGAAGGAATAGGATTCTCAAGAAGAGAATGTGAAGCTACTCAAGTCTAAAGGTTGCCTAGGGTGCACTCTCCCATGGATCACCCAAACAACATAGGTCGTCCTAACAACTAGGCGTGGATGCATTCTTCCTCTCGATGGTGATCTGAGAGTCGCTTGATAGGTAGGTCAAGGAGAAGTCGTATGAAGAGATGGAGTCACCCAGTTTTAAGTGGGAGGTTTCCCAAAAAATATTAGAAAGGGATAGGGTCCCTAAAAGGATAGTTAGAAGGAAAGGAGGTCTAGGGAGCCACCTAAGAAAAGCGAAATATTTGCAATAAGAAAGGTGAGATACACTCTTTCTAGAGAAGTACTTAGGTTTAGAAATGCCAACGGAAGAATTTTTAATATTATGAAAAGGCATGTCCATCTTGTTGGAAGCTTCTTTTTGCTCATCTTCTTGGACACTCATGGGTGGTATAAGAAACTAGGGAGTTCTTCTTAATCTTGGATGCTTGTATGTTTGCATCATGAATAATATTTCTCTTCCATTGAACCACACGAGAGTTTCATTGGCCAACTATAGAAGAGAGACTTGGGACTATGTTTTTTAAGGAACATGGGATGTTACCCCTCCCAAAACACCTTCTACTCAAGTTGATATCGGACTCCTAAAAAAATTTCATCCTTAATTGAAAGAGTCCGCCTTGAACTATGGTAGTCTGCTAGTGGAGACATGGGCAAGTCCATCATGTACCCATCTACACTTGGTGGTGGGCTAAGTATGCACAGTGTATGACCTTAAGTAAGTCACTTTTACCTTGGCATACATCTTAATAAGTTGATATAAGCTGATCTTATGATAAGTTTCCTTCAGAGTTTTTTCTCTGTGTCTACAACATCTACACATGGTTGAGGGTGAATCGATTGGTCTCTTAAAACGTCCTTCATATTCTCATAAGCTCCTTCTATTGCCTCATTCTTTCTCGATTCTTCTTGCCTTGCCACCATCGCTTGCCTTGCGCTAGTCATAATAGTTGCCATAGAGGATGAAACAACCTAAGAATATGGAATCATACCTTCTTCTTCGGGAGAGACTCCTATCATGTGAATTGGAGCATGGCAATTGCATGAACAATCCCTTGCAAGTATAGTGGTGTTTGGCATCTCTGCAATGTTGACATGACGATGCACCCATAAGTACAGAGCACACACTTTGAATATGACCACTGTCTCCTCATTGGTAGCACATGAGAGGTTTTGTATACTTCGGCCGATTCGGTTGGTTTTGAAATTTGGTCCTTGTTTTGTGAATTCCACTTACTAACATAGAAAATATCGGGGACTTGAAAGTAACCTCATTGTTGCGTGCCCTTGAGAAAGTACCAATCACAGGCCTCATGACCATTTTCACCATTGAATTGGCAAGTCATCCTAGTTGGAGATTCCAAGTTAGAATGACTTGGTTGTTGCATATTGTAGACCATACTTGTCTACGAATCTCCAAAGCAGTTTGAAACTCCTTCACTTCCTGCCCAAGTTGGACAAGTAGGCCATTGTTGTGTCATGTTTAATCAAGATAACCTTCTCTTCATGGTGGCTTTGTTGCATTTTTAATGCTTCTAACTTCTTCTTGAGTTTCTCGATCGAGTCAAGGGAGCTACACTAAGCAAGTTGACTACCACCTTCAAAATGGACTCTTGCATCTTCTATGCAAGAGGAAGCTTCCGTGAAGTCTTCCAAGGTAGCATCAAACCTTTGAGAGTCTTGCAACGAAACGCATGTCATTCCACTTCTTCCCAAAAAGTCATATCGCGCATGTGGCAAGCAAGCAACAAGAGCTTTTCCACACATATAGAGTCTATGAAATGATTCACCTAGTTGGAGCCTTAGGTTCTCAAGCTCGTCCAAAGCTCTCTCCAATGAATCACCAAGCTGGAATGTTTGACATACGGTAGTCTTTACAGCTTCCCAAGTGGCAAAGTGCCCTTGTGCATGCTAACTATACCAAGTGGCAAAGTGCCCTTTTACATGCCTCTAAGCCCATCGAGGGTAGATGGGAATAGGGCAAGCATGGCATCCTCTTGATTCTATAATCCTTGTTCTCGACATAAGGAGATAAACCTCCTATTATGCTTATCGACATCTTCTTGCATTAGACCCTTGAACGTAAGAAATGTAATGTTTATCCTTGAAAATAGATTTGTAAGATCCTCCATTTATACCTTCTTATCTCTAGAGGTGTCACATATGGATTCCTATGCTCTTCTAGTGTTCTCTTTAGAAGGAGGTGTCAGAGCAATTTCTGGAGGGAGATCAATGCGAAGAGTTTAAGGCAATAGATTTGATTGGTCTCCAAAAAGGACGATGAGATGATCTTTCCCTATCATATGTCTTTATGGGCATTGGCACTCTTAAGAAGACGGAGAGGTTCCCTAGTTGCTCACATATGGGTCATGTACCCACCAATCCTCTACTAGGTAGAAGCCTAACAAGGTTGAAAAATCAAAGAAAAGTAGAAAAAAAGCAGAAATCTTACTTCCAAGTGTGTCTTGCACACTTGAAAAAGTAGAAAAAAAGAAGAAATCTTACTTCCAAGTGTGTCTTGCACAAACCATGCAAGGGTCCCACTAGGCATACCAAACTATAGAAGACAGCCTCAGAACTACGTTTTTTAGGTTACACCTCCAAGGACACTTGTCACCTACTCAAGCGAGGATCTCTCTAAGGAAGCATATATACCTTCATAAGTTCAAAGTTATCCAAACTTACCAACTCAAGATAGAAAACACAAACATCAACACATACGAAAAAATAACAAAAGAAAGAGAGTACACAAAAAATAAGATCAATATAAGACATGAAAAATACAAACAAGAGAGAAAACCAATCCAAAAAGAACCATACAAAAAATAAAATTAATATTTAAATTTAACATGTAAAAAAAATAATATTAAAAAAATAACAATAATCATAATACTAAATTTAAATATATATATATATATATATATATATATATATATATATATATATATATATATATATATATATATATATATATATATATATTTTTTTTTTTTTTTTTTTTTTTTTTTTCTTATTTTTTCTAATGCAAAAATGAACCAAAATGAAAATTGCATCTTTAACTTCCATGTCCGTCCAAAACAAGTAGTATCATAATTAAACTTTATCATGCATAGCTTGGACAAATAGCTATGAGATCCCTACTCACGTCATCAATGCCCTAGAGTAGGAGTAAATTTTAATAGAGTCTTTCTAAATAAAGACATCTAGCGAAGTCAACAAACTTACTTTCTATCACTTCCAAAAGTGAAGGACAATCTCAACAACGATAAAGTCTTGCATAAAAAACAAACTAAAAATAAAAAATAATAAATAACACACAACAAAAAGGGATAAAACAAAAATAAATAAATCAATAATAATAAACATCAAAAAAATAAATTAAAATAAATAAAATAATAATTTTAAAAATCCCAAAAATATATAAAATAAAAATAAATGGTTGCTTCCTCGAACTCTCTAAGGGTAGCATCAAGGCGAAAGAGTTCTCAAAGTTTTTATTGTGTGGTTCTTGGAAGAGCCTTCACAACGCATTTTTTTTATCATGAAGTCAATCATGGCATTCGATAGTCTTGCCACCAAGACTATCGAATGCCATGAGTTCCGTGAATGTTTCTCCTTGATGTAGGGTTGGATTATCTAATTAATCAAGTGTCCTCTCAATAGAATTAGCTAGCCGGAATGCCTTTGTGAACTCTGTTTCTAGGGCCTCCCAAGTTTGTATGTGTTCTTTGGTGTATTGACTACACTTGACTACACTACTTATCATCTAGTCCTTCAAGGGTGCAAGGGAATAGAGCAAAGAGTGCATCTTGCCTCTGTTGTAGCCTATAGGCCTCGACTCTTACAACTGGATAGGAAGCTATGAACATGGTCCTCTGGGTTTTCATGAGCACCATCTGGAAAAGACAAAAATTTGATGTTGATTCTTGATAGGAGGGCCCGAAATTCCTTTGCCATGTTGCCAGGATTGGAGCCTTGTTGTCATGAAGAATACAATCACTTCCTTGCTAAGAGTAATCAGAGACTTGTTTTACCCTCCTATGTTAGCTATCACCCCTAATCTTCTTGCAGAGGATGAGCTTCGGATCGGGGCGCAGTAAGGATCTTGTCACCTTCTATGGTAACTTTTAATGGGTGTTTTCTTGGGGTTGAGTTGATTCTCCTTACAGTTTCTAGTATGTGTCATTGACCGTGTTGGGAATGATGCTACAATGATATTATTGGTTATAAATGAAGTGAGTTAAGATAAAGGAAAAGGGAGAGGAATATTCGCCTAGACTTGATGGAGCCAAAATGCATAATGTCGCCTAGACTTCTCAGAAGTAGCCACCAAGGAAGGTTGGAGAAGGAAAATTGCAAGGCCACGTAGCCCAGAAAATCTAGGAGACATCGAGGCACCAAGGAAGAGAAAACTAGTTGCCTAGGAGAGACGGATGAGATACATCCTAAAGGCTGGCATCACTCTCCCTAGAGAGAGAAAACTAGTCTCCTAACGAGAAAGAGGAGAGAAATACACCCAAGCACCACACACCCAAGAGAGAGAAAACTAGTCTCCTAAGACAAAGGAGGAGATACATTTGAGCACCACTCACCATAGAGAGAGAGAGAGAGAGAAAGAAAGAAAGGTATATTAACATGCTTCAAAGTTCGTCTATGAGACAAAATCATATACAATTGTGGCAATCTCTGTGTCGCAATGAAAGGAAAAATACTCGCTACACAAAATTGTGTGGACTGAAAACAACGGATGGTGTACTTGGTAATGAGGTAGTGGGGATAAAATAGTTGTGCCTGGGGGAGCATGGCTCTAACTCTAGAGATAATGACCACCTAATACAAGGTGGATGGATGAGGGAGTGAATGTGTATACCCTAATTGTTGATGATGGGTGGTGAGTGGAGTATGTGGTACATCAGCGACAGTATGAGTACCTACTCGAGGAAGGTTGTCTAAGGGTGGTGGTGTGCCTGTACTCCATCATGTAGTCGTGGATTATCCTTATGTGTGAGATATCCTCCCAATGTACTCGTGGTCATTGGTACCCAACCATACGTGGTCGACGTCATACACTTTGTGCTGCTGCCCGTTGGAGAGTGAGCCTTATGCCTGTAGGAGGTAGGTCCCTCTGATGTGGCCCAACTCGTTGAAAATTTGAGTTACAGTCTATTTAGTACTCACCCCTATCTAGTGTGTAGTCTGTAGCATCTTATCTCGTCTCTCATATGCTACCATTAGGAAACGCCTCATTCGCTGCTAGTCACTAGTGGTCATGCACAACTGGAGGGACTCCTCTATCGAGAACTCTGTCACTAGATCCAAGTATGTTGGGCATTTGATAACCAAGTGCTCCTCACTCTCTATCTCTGTATGGCCTACTTGGCACCACCTCTCCTCTCGAGGGACTCCTCTAGCCTGACCCCTCTTGATCTAGAATTGATGTGATGAAACTCAAACCTTCACAATGACAACTTGAAGGTGGTGTGGAAGGTATGTCTCAATGTACCACGGAGTCTCAGTGAAGCATTGGTCAGAGATCCATAGAAAATGCTCACGGTAGTGAAGCATTTTCGGTGTTAATGACCTGCTCGAGCTGATCCATGTCTTGTGTATGTATGTATGTCATATTTCTAGATGGATGATCCTATTTCTCTCTTGGTGGGAGAGAAAATAGGTTGGGGCATGGGAGTAGCACTCTGCTCGTGGTAGTCTGTCTGTGTCAAAACCATGGAGGGCAAGCCAATCCCGTGTTTGTGCGTGCCATGAGGAGGTGTCTCCTGCTAGTGTCATTTTGCGTGATGTCAGAAACCCTCTGTAAGTGTATAATCTAGATCCTGTGTAATGGGCATACTCTCTCGAAGAATGCCTCTACTAGCATCGTTGGTGCGGAGCTTTGCCTTGACAATATCATGGGGTACCGAAGATTTGCTGCAGATGAATCCGGCAATCATGAGAATTTGCACACTCTCCAATTTTGTCCATGATGATGGCGCTAATCCAAGTCCCCATATAGCTGCTCCATTTATGAGTGCTTGGTAACCAAAGTATCAAAGAGCCATCGAGCTTCGCCACATACATCCTCAACCTTGGCAATGCCAATCTTGGGAGATTGAGAAAAAAGCTTCACTTATGTCTAATGGAAAGAGCACTTCTCCAATTTGACATATAAAACTTTTTCATAGGATTTGTTATTCCTGGAAAGGAACATCTTGTATGTAAGCTCAATAGAAGCTTGTATGGGCTAAAACAAGCTTCTAGGCAACGGTACAAAAAGTTTGATGCTTTTATGCCCATAAGGTAAGAACCTTGAGGTATTGGCAGCAGGAGGTATTGATGGACTGTAACACACACTGAGGAATGCCAAAATGCCTATGCTAAGGCTTTGGAAACAAACAAAAAAAGTTTTTTAAAAATTACATGCAATGGGCCCATCAGCTACCAATTAGTAATGCATAAGTCAGGAATAAAATACCTGACGTCAACTAAAGTTAGCTGACGAGTCAGGAAACAACCATGGTTCCATGCACGCACAAAACATATTGATGTGCGATATCACTTCATTCGAGAAATGCTTGAGGATGGCCTTATCACATTGGTTAAGGTCCATACATCACAAAACCCTGCAGATGTTCTCACTAAGTGCTTACCCAAAGCACACTATCAGTTATGTATAGAGATGGTGGGAATCACATAGCTTAAAGGCACCATTTATACCTTTAAGTGGGAGGTTGTTGGGATAAAGTCCTAAATGACCCCGTTATAGTGTATACATGTGTATAGGCCTATTTATAAAGGCTATGTCACTTATTCTTTATCTTTTTGGGCCAAGTTCAATGTGAACTTGGCCAAGCCTAAAAGGGTTCTATATAACATAACTTAATAACACTTTAGCTCTCTCTCACTTTTAAAGAAGCCCCTCTAAAGCTCATCCACTCTCTCTCTCTCTCTCTCTCTCTCTCTCTCTCTCTCCATCAACTGCGTCTCAATCTCAGCCTAGCGCCTCCACTTCTTACCCACATACAGGCGTCCTCTACCCCTCAAGCACCATATTCCACATTTTTCATTAGAGGTTTGGATACAAAGTACGCTTCAAAATTCAAGGTTATAAATAGAGTTCAACAAAAACATAGTACTAATTAAAGAACTTTTTGGGCTCTTGATAGATATGACATTTATATATACCTTCATAAGTTCAGAGTTATCCAAACTTATGAACTCGGAATAGAGAACACAAACACATACACATTGGAAAAAATAACAAACAAAACCAAGAGACTTAAGAACAATATAAGACATGAAAAATACAACCAAGAAAGAAAACCAATACTAAACGTCGAAAAGAGACGCACACACACTCACATGAAGACGAACACACACACATACAAAACAAAAAATAAAATAAAAAATAATAATAAATTATTTATTTTTTAATTTAAATAAAAAATAAATATATAAAAATAGAAATTAAATTAAAGGAAAATAAATAAAAAATAATAATTCCATAAATAAATAAAAATATATATAAGCAAATTAAACAAGAACAAAACAAAACAAAAAGTGCATCGTCAACTTCTATGTCTGTCCTAAACAAGAAGTATCAGAATTAAACTTTATCATGCAAAGCTTGGACAAATAGCTATGACATCCCTACTCATGTCATCAGTGCCCTAGAGTAGGTGCATACTTTAATAAATAGTCTTTCTAAATCAAGATCTCTAACAAAGTCAACGAACTGAGTTTCTATCACTTTCGGAAGTGAGTCTCTAAATCAAGATATGACATTTATGTTGGGAGTTCAACTCAAGATATCATCATTGTATAAATGAATGAAAACTATGTGCACAAACGACTTAGCAATGAAAATTTTGTGCACAAACACAAATGCTACTATTCATTAGCATAGATTTTTTGTGTATTCTGTCATATACATATATATATCTTAGATGCAGCAACGTCATCAAGTTATGTAGTATGTATTATGTTAATTTATGTAATATGTATTGAATATTTATGATTCATTCCAAATTCCCGAATCCCTGTTCACAATGCAGTGATGGCAGATGCACATTGCACATGCATGATGTCACAAATATTCATTATCATGACTGATTCTTAAATTCAAATTCACAATGCACATTCAGGCAACTTACTAGTAACTACTTAGTACTTAGCAATGTTCATGTTGGAACACCAAGCAGTTGCATTATTTCAAGAATCAAACTTCAAAGCATGTCATATGACATCAAGCAATTGTTTTTGTTCACAATGCATTGCGAACGTCGCAACATTGCGTTGCGAACGCATCGCAATGCATTGCGATGCAACACTGCAATGGAAACATGGGATTCATATTGAACATAAGTCCTGCTTTGGTGGATGCATACATAGGTTAATAATTATATCAACGCTTGCGATGAAGGTCCAAGATTAAAGATATAATTTATGTATGAGAAGTCTACTTCTGAAAACTTAATCAATGGCAATATGGAATATACATGAGAGCTAACTCATGTATTTTATGTTTCCCAAGGAAAGCTCTTCTTTTTGTTGATGCTTATAGAGTTTCTTTCATTTACGTGTGCTAATCTATCAAAAATTGTCTTTTCTAAATGGCAATTGAAAAACTTCACTTTTCTATTCATTCATTTCGGAGACATACTATACGCGGAACAATGTATTGGAATTTTCTTTCAGAAAAGTAGTATATTTCAATTGGTGATACTTTATTCAAACGATGTATTGGAATTCCTATAGATACAAATTGTGTTGTGTTTCTTGCTAATTCTTACCTTTTCACTTATGAATTTGAATTTATGGAAAGGCTTATTTTAGCTAATACTTGTAATATCAATTTACACAAACTTTCTAATATTAGACACTTTGTAGATTATATGTTTGATTTTTATTTTAGTTCTTTTCAAGATTTTATGTATTTAATCAATGATGCTTTTGGTGGTAGTATTTATCAAAAAAAATAGTGTGAGCTGAATTGTACTTCACATGGTGACTCTTATGCTTTCCTAGATCTAAAAAAATTTCAATCTCCTTTTGGTTTTGAAGTAGACATTTATGATAAAAGATTTGAACCGGAATTTGCTAGCATTAATATGATATAAATGCCTCATATTGATTCAAATATTTCTCATTTATTAAAGTATGGCGTTGTTTGTACTCAATTGTTTAGATTGGATTGTCTTCATTTGTAGTTCAGCGTTGTCAACTAATCTTTTTGCTTGTTCAAAAAGGGTATTCATTCAAGAAAGTTTCAAAGAAGGTAAGGACTTTCTTACTCTGTAACAAGTTAATTTATGGTTCTTCTTCTCATGTGTTCAAATTAACCATTAGTAAATTCAATAGAAAAGAGGAACTTTATATTGGTTAATGATAAGGTATTTTGTGGAGGTTCCTTCACTCTTTATTTATAGTTTTATTTTTGTCTTTTGTTCTTTTATTTTATTTTTAATTTATTATTACTTTTATTGTTATTTATACTATTTCTTTATTTTCTAAAATTTATTTTAACTATTTAATATTATATATATACATATATATATATATATATATATATATATATATATATATATATATATATATATATATATATATATATATATATATATATATATATATATATAAAGTTTACATTTATAATTCTTACTTTAGTTTCTTTCTTCTTATTATTTGTTTGTTCTTTATGCAAGACTTTATCATGGCTGAGTTTACCTTTCACTTTCAGAAGTGATAGAAACTCAGTTCGTTGACTTTCTTAGAGATCTTTATTTAGAAAGAATCTTTATTAAAGTTTACACCTATTTTAGGGCATTGATGACGTGAGTAGGGATATCATAGCTATTTGTCAAAGCTATGCATGATTAAGTTTAATTTTGATACTTCTTGTTTTGGAAAAACATAGAAGTTGACGATGCCCTTTTTTTTTGTTTTTGCTGAATTTGCTTTTTTTAATATAAATTTTTCTCGTTACTTCTATATTTTTTAATTTATATGTACATATGTAATTATAATTTTTTTTATTTATTTAATTTTTAATTTAGTTTTTATTTATACATATAAATTTAATTTTAATGTTAATTTTAATTTTATTTGTTTATTATTATTATTTTTTCTTTAATTTATAATATAAAATATATATATATTTATTTATTTATTCATTTATTTATTGATTTATTTAAACTTAAATATTGATTATTATTTTTAGTGTGCCTCTTTCTTTATTGGTTTTCTTTCTAGTTTTTAATTTTCATATCTTATATTGGAGTCTCTTGCTTTTGTTAAATGTTTTTTCTAATATATATATGTGTTTGTATTCTCTATCTTCGGTTCGTAAGTTTGGATAGCTCTGAACTTATGAAGGTATATATAAGCGAAACAGAAAAGCAATAAATCCACAGAAATGATGCTTTTGATAAACTATACAATAAATCCATAGAAAGAATGCTTTAAACGAAACTTTATATCAATGTTTAACATTCTCTTATGTTAAGACATATAATATAAGAGTAACACATCAAATTCTCATTAGTAATCTTATATAGAATAATCAGAATAATCTTTATTGACTTGTATTTCAAATGTACACATCCAAACATCAAACTTCATGTGATAATCACAAAATGTAGTTCAAAAAATAGCTCAGATGAAATATTCTAATGAATCAGAATATCGAACGCTCACGCTACTAATTTCATATCGAGATCACGCTTTATGTAACAATTCATTTTTTGAATCATAGTTTTATCAATGCCTATTTACAATCACATTCATATGTACTCAGTTTTCTCATTAATGTATAAAATACATATTCCTATAGTTCACTTATCCATATTTACATAGTTCCTCATCAATGCATGTGTAAACGTGTACAAATATATAAATATCATCTATAAATTCTTCATATATAGCCACATGTATATATATATATCCATCCATACTAATTTATCATCATGTTCTTTTAAATAAAGCATAGATTTGATAACACGTTTTTTCAACAAATTTAATGAGGAAAGGGCTCGGTCATTCGGCTTGACGAGACTAGTGTATCTTAAGAAAGTATCAAACATTCACTATGTAAGTACTAATTTCACTATGAATCACTACCATAAAATATTCTATAACATCAAATATACATAAGAATTCAATAAAATTTTTTGAAGGTTCTATTGGCAATAATCTTTA
Source organism: Ceratopteris richardii (assembly GCA_020310875.1). Taxonomy (NCBI): domain Eukaryota; kingdom Viridiplantae; phylum Streptophyta; class Polypodiopsida; order Polypodiales; family Pteridaceae; genus Ceratopteris; species Ceratopteris richardii. The sequence continues at coordinate 126,793,096 of CM035414.1, forward strand.
TGTACTATGTTCATCCTTCTATAACCAGAGACATGTCAGAAATCGAAATTAAAAAACACTTAGCCAAACATACGACTTTTAGAAGAAAAAACTATAAACTTAAAAAAATCTATCATCAAGCACTGTGACATAAACTTAAATTCTCGCAATGGCATAAACTTAAAAGAGATGTTGAAACATAACAAAAACCGAAATGAAAGAATGCTCAGTCAAACACATGACTTTCATAAGAAAAAATTAAGAAATTTCAAAAATATTTTATTATACACGTTGACATAAACTTCAATTCTCTTTATTATAGAACTCAAAATAGATGTTCAAACCTCTTTGATTTTACGTATTTTCAAAAGTTATACTACAAATTGAAATAGATCAGTATCATCATTAACGTCTTGAAATACGATGACCTTAACATTATTTTATTGAGTCTTTTCTTTGAATATAACGCTCTGCGCATGGAAAAACAAGGTGTCGTAAAATATGGAAACTAGAAACTACAAGCATTTCTAATTATATCATATTACTGAACATTGTTTTTACCATGTGTAACCTTTATGCTTCATTAGGAAAGCCCTTGCCATGAAGCACATGACCTCTCATATGGTCGCTCAGAAGCTTGAGCTCGAAGTATTTGCTCTACTCTTCCAATGAAAACTTATACTTATAATGATCAGGCGGTGTCGAGGAAGCTCATGTAACAGGTTAATGTACTCTTTTTTTATTTTTCGATATATTTGTATGAAAAGCAATGTATCGTTTTGTATTGATTCTTTAGTGTTAAAAAGATTTTGCTCATACAAAAAAAAAATGATCTCTTTATAAAGATATACAAAGCTGCTCCATAAGTTCCATTACTTATCTTCAAAAACACTTTGTGATCATCATCAGTTACTTTGTGTATAAAAAAATCTGATTGAAAGCATTGAAATGGTTTCATAATATTATCAAACTTTTTCAAGTCATAATGAGAAAGATATTTAATGTGTCTTTCGTAATTACCTTTAACATCACTCTTGAGTGTTTTAAAGCACTTGCATGAAAGAACAAAAGAAGAGGTCTCTAAATTTAGTGATTTAAGTTCTAGATCAAAGATATCAAGTACCTCTCGTTGCTTCTATATCTTTTCATCTTTCTTCTTCAGCTTATCATCATGCTCTTTCAACTTTGTGGTTAAAACATAAGTAAACTTTCAGTAACTCGATAACAGTTTCATCTTATTCAACTTTGATACAAGCCATCAAAATCATTGGAAGAAGTGATACCATCCAAATTGAAAAGACCTCTACTTGTATAAGAAAAATAAGTAGAACTAAGAGACGAAATATAAAAATAGCATAATGTAATCTCTTTCTTGATTCTTTTTTTTTTTTTTTTTTTTTTTAACGAACTCCAAAAGAATGTGCACATTTATAGGCGTGTGAGATCCATCATAAAAAAAGTCATTAAATTGCACACTTATAAATTAAACATAACTAAGACTTTCTTTACGATAGATCTCTGACACATATCGATGCGCACATTCTTTTTTAATAGAAAAAAAAAAAGCAAACTAATCATGAAAGAGGTTTTAAAAGATGATTTTCATACGCCATTCTTAATTTTGCTTTTTTTTCCTCTGTAAATAAAGGTGTTTTGAACTTGGAGAGTATTACTTCTTTTAATGATTTTGATGGGCTTATATCAAAGCTAAATAAAGTGCAATAAATATCGAATCATTCAACGTTAACTTATATTTTAGCTACAAAGTTGAAAGAGCATGATGAGAAGATGAAGCAAGTTGAAAAGTTTAATAAGCAAAGAGAGGCGCTTGAGGTTCTTGATTTAGGACGTGAGATACTAAATTTAGGGACCTCTTCTCTTCTTCCTTTATGCGACGATTTTAAGACACTCTAGAGTAATATTAAAGCTACTTACGAAAAGCATATAAAAGATCTTTCTCATTATGATTTGACTGAGTTTTGCAATATTATAAAACACTTTCAATTTTTTCAATCAGATTTTTTTTTACACACAAAGTGACCGGTGATGATCATAAAATGTGTTTGAAAATAGGCATTGGAACTTATGGAGAAGCTTTGTACAACTTTATAAAAAGGTCATAGTTTTCTCCGTGTACGTAAAATCTTTTTTACATCAGAGAATCAAAGCAAAACGTTACATCACCTTTCATACAAACATATTAAAAAAAGTATAAAAGAGTGAATTAGGATGTTATTTGAGCTTCCTTCACATTGCTTGATCTTTCTAAGCATGAGCTTTCATTGAAGGAGTGGCGCAAATACTTTGACCTCAAGCTTCTAAGAGACCATAAGAGAGGCTATTATGTTTCATGGTCAGATGGCCTTCGAAAGAAGTAGAAAGATTACACGGTAAAAAATGTTTTGCAATATGATATAATTGAAAATGTCTGAAGTTTCAGGTTTGTTTATTTTACAATAGTTTGATTGTCTATACATGGAGCGCTACATTCAAAAGAAAGAGGCCTAATCAAGTAAGGTTAAGATTAATGTATAAAAAAGCGTTGATGACAATAGTGATCCGCTTGAATTTGCAACATGAGTTCTATAAATACCTTGAATCAAAGAAGTTTCAACATCTCTTTTGAGCTCTACAATAAGGAAAAATGAAATATATCTTAACGTGCATAATGAAAGATTTTTTTTAACTTTTTAATTTTTACTTGTGAAATTAATATATAAAGATTAACGCTCTTTTATTTCGCTTTCTACTATGTTTCAACATCTCTTTTGAGTTTTACCATAAAAAAAATTTAAGTACATGTCAACGTGCATAATGATAGATATTATAGACTTTCTAGTTTTGGTATTTGAAAGTCACATGTTTGATTGAGTATTCTTTCATTTCAATTTTTGGGATGTTTTGGTTATAAAAAGATCAACATAATAAAACCTTTAGAAAATTTTGTTGAATTCTTATGTGTATCTCATGCTTTAGAGTGTTTTATCACAATGATTCATATGGGAATCAATACCTACATATTGAATGTTTGAATACGTTCTTAAGTTACGGTTGTGGTATTCAAGTCCAACGGTCCCAATCCTGTGTTTGTTAAATTTATCCAAAAAAGATATTCTCAAATCTATGCTTTATTTGAATGAACATGGTAATAGACGAGTAGGTATATGTCTGTTTTATTATGTATGTATGGATATATCTAGATGTGGATATATATGAAGAATTTATAAATGATCTTTATATATTTATACATGTTTACACATACATTGATGAGAAACTATGTAAACATAGATAAGTGAATTATCAGCAAATGTATTTTATACATTAATAAGAAAACAGAGTACATATGAATGTGATTATAAATAGACATTGATAAATTTATGATTCAAGAAAATGCACTCTCGCATAAAACTAGATCTTTATATGAAATTGGTAGCGTGAGTGCTCGATATAATGATGGATTAAATATTGCATATGAATAGTTTTTCTCAGATACATCTTATAATTTTTACATGAAGTTTAATATTTAGATGAGTGCATTCGAAATACAAGCAAATAAAGACATGTTCTACTTCTACTATAGGAGAATACTAACAAGAATTGGATGTATTACTCTTTTATGACCATATATTATCATAAGAGAATGTTGAGTAATTCTATAAAGTTCCGATAGAAGCATTGTTTTTTAATGGATTTATTGTAAAGTTTGTGAGAAGTGTTGTTTCTATGGATTTATTGCTTTCTTGGTTCGTTTATAGTATCTCTGAAAAGAATGAATAAAAAAGTTAAGTTTTTCAATTTCCATTCTGAAAAGATAATTTTTGATAGATTAGCACACGGAAATGAAACGAACTCTATAAGCATGCAAAAAGAAGAGCTTTTCCTTAGAAACATAAAATGCATTGGTTAGCTCTCATGCATATCCTATTTTGCCATTGATTGAGTTTTCAAGAGTAGACTTTTCTACATGAATTATGTCTTTAATTTTCGACCTTCATCCAAGAGTCAATAAGTTTTAACCAATATATGCATCCACTACAGCATGAGTTATATTTAATACAAATGCCATGTTTCCATTGATACCAATTAGTTTTAGGCCATGTTGCTCATGTCCACCTAGCCACCTCCCAATGTTCCCTCGTGTTTCAAAAGTTGATCTTTTCACTCTCAACTACATATAAGACAAGAGGTTCTTTCCTTGATACATAACAAGCTCATGCTAATCTCTAGAGGATGTGTTTCTACTGACAACTATCTTCTTCATATGATTGATCTTTTGAATAAAATAAAACGCTTTCATTCTTCACACTAACCTAGAGTACAATCAATGAAAATAAAATACTTAAGTAATTCTAAAAATTAATTTACAAAGAACCATAAATATGAACTCTTTCTATTATTCTTTTAAAAATAAAACAATATGTACACTAAATGAGTCTTATGACAAATCAATTCATACAATGAGTTAAAAAAGTATTTGCATACGTCTACAAAATCTAAAATAGATTAATATCTAAGAAGCAAGTTTAATTTGATGTTGATGATCACTTGAGAAATTATGTTTAACATGACTTGATGAGGTTTCTAAAATAGATAATCTCTAAGAAGTAAGTTTAATTTGATGTTAATGATCACTTGAGATATTATGTTTCATATGACTTGATTAGGATTCTAATACAGATTAATCTCCAAGATGTAGATATCAAGAGAGTGCTGGATTATGCCCTCTGACAAAATTGATGATCACGACTCCTTAATCTCCTAAGTCTGGTATTGGCAAAACTAAGTATGTATGTGTTCAATCCATCCTTATATAGGTTTTCATGAGCGGTTATGAATTGATAATATCATCGATGATATTATCAATTCAAAATATGATCTCTACATGTCAGAATCAAGCAAGAAAACAATTGATCTTTTTGCACGTTTCGAACACAATGGAAGCATTGGTTTCTCCAAATTTTGAACCAATCATAAGATATAGAAGTCACATGGTATTTGAGGTTCAAGATGATTTCCTTTCTCCATGACATCACCTCCTCCTCAAGCGAGTTCCACGAGGAACAGCCATGATCTCTGGTCTCAACTTCACTGGATTTTCTTATGAAATTCTTGAAACCTTGATTAGATCTATGTGAAGGTTCTTTGCTTTCATAGGATACACCCATGTATGGTGAGTAGCATCATCAATGAAGGTAACAAAATATACATGTTTCCCAAAAGATGGAGTCTTGACGGGACCACATACATCACTATGAACAAGCTGCAATTTTCTCTGTAAGCTTCCAAGTGCAATCACTGATATCATACTCTTTCCAATGAACAAGGTACTCCAATCTTCCTCGAGATATTCTTGAATCTAGGACATGCTTCACTTCAAATTCTTCATGATCATCAATCTCTATAGGTGGTGAAGGATTGGGTCACTCTTAAGCTTCCTTGTTTTCTTCACATGATAGATCCTTTGAACTTCTAGTGATATGTTGTGGTGTTTCAAAGATCTTTGATGGAGAAACTTAAGTGTACCTTCTTGATTGAACATGAAGTTCTTATTATCCTATCTTCTTGTTATCTTCATAATGTGTATGCTCCATATTATTTGTAGTGATTTGCCGCTCAACAAAGATTCTTGATTCATATTTATGATGAAGGGTGTCTTGATTGCTAAATGTTGCTAGATCTTGAACTTAGCTTCCTTTGAACAAATGATTCTCTCATCGACATGCCTGATTGATAATATTCTCCAAGGTATTTGCTTGAGGCATGGATAGCAAGAGATACTTCACTTCAGGTTTGAGGCTACTTCGAAATTGATTAACCATCTAGTCTTCTTGATATGTTGTTCCATGAAATAATATATGATATCAAAGGCATAGCTTGAAACTTATCAATCAAGATGAAGATAGACTTGCCAAAATATCAAGGGAGCACTAGATTGTGCCCTTTGACTAGATTAAAAGATCACGAATCCTTGAGCTCCAAAAACAAGCATTGGCAAGACTGAGTATATATGTGGCCAACCTCCCCTTATATAGGTTTTCAAGGGAGATTCATCAAAGGCGGTTACAAATTGATGATATCATCAATGATATCATTAATTTGAAACATGATCTGTCGATGTCAAAATCAAGTAAGAAGACGATTTAGGGTTTTGACACGTTCAAAACGAAATGGAAGCATTGGTTTCTCCAAATTCTAAACCAATCATGAGATACAAAAGTCACATGGAATCTGAGGTTCAAGATGGTTTCCTTTGTCCATGACAACATGATTAATTTGATGTTGATGATCAATTGAGACATTGTGTTGAACATGACTTGATGAGGTTGTTGCATCTATGATATATGTTTGACAAAATTTGAAGCAAGTTTGCTATTTATGCTCGTAAAGCACCTACAAAAAGAGTCCAAATAAAAATAGGCAATTAATTAACTACTCAAAGATGGTTCACAATATTTCTCTTTCTTATGATTGAATATTGGAATAACCCTCAAATTTATGTTTTATCATTCGTCTCGCCGATATTCATACACCAAAAATATATGCTAATGAATAGTAGCATTTTTGTTCGTGCACAAAATATTAATTGTGAAGTCGTTTGTGCACATAGTTTGTATTTTCATACAAGGATGATTTCTCAAGTTAAACTCCCCATATAAATGTCGTAATACATAAGAATGAAGCTTACGTTGCTTATCCCACACATACTAATATACATGCAAGCTATGAAAGCAATACATATAGCCATCTTTGCGTATGGCGTGCATGACAACTTAATTCACAGAGGGCTATACATAAGGAATATATTTAGTAGTATCTACAATATGCATATTCACGATTATGGTCATCCTTGTAGGCATCAAAGTTATATGCTTTATTTGTAGAAACAACTATTGAACTTTTTCTTTTTACGCGTAAACAAATTTACTTTTGTTTTAACAACGCTATACATAAGAAACACCTCAAATTAGCTCATGTAAATGAAATGAACTCTATAAGCATGAACAAAAAAGTGAAAAGCTTATCCTAGGGAACATAAAACACATGAGTTAGCTCTCATACATATCCCATGTTTCCATTGATTGAGTTTTCAAGAGTAGACTTTGGATACAAGAATTATGTCTTTAACCTTGGACCTTCTTCCCAAGGGCCAATAATTTTTAACCATTATGTACACCGACGAGCATAGTTGTTTCTGACGTGTTTCTGACTTCTGACTTCTGAAGTTTACCCGACGTATGATAGGTAAGGTAAAACATTCTTGACGATATCTGACGCTGTCGGGAAGAAGGAGGTCGTGGCAGGAAGCCGGTGCGTGGGGTTGGATCAGGCCCCTCTCTGATGCGCCGTCAGAAGCCTTTGCCAGCGATCCTCCGTCTCTCCCGGTGACCACGCAGCTCTCCTGTGCCAATCAACAGCATCGTCTGAGCCCGAGTCGTCGATTTCTCTCTCTATCCGAGTCAACCACAGGCACGAGATGCTTCTCTCTCCACGCCTTGCACGTCGGCCAAACAACTCCTCTCTCGGTACATGGTCCAATAGCAACAACACTGCCCAATTTTCTCTTTTTGTGCGCGTGGCTTGCAAAATCAACGATGGACTCTCTGTCGGACACACACACAGTCGAGTGTCTCGGAGTGTATCTGCGCACAGATATCCTTGTTTATCTCTCTTCCGATATCCGTCTAGGCCATCCGTCACAAGACCAATTCTCTTTCCTTCCCCTTCAAGCATAGAGACAGTGCATGAGAGTGCATGGTATGTGGAGACTTCGGATGGTTAACAGACCATGGCGTTCTCTCTCTTAGGTTCGAAGCTAAGTTCCTTGATCTATTCGGATTATTACAACAATTCCCTATTTCCGATTCAAGTTTTCTCATGCATGAAAGGGAAATCACAAATAACAGATGCAAGAGAACTCCTCTCTTCTCCTACCATCATGCAGGCTAATGAACATGAGCAAGAAATAATGAATATGAGGAGGGTAAGAAACCGTACCTGGAGAGACGTTCCACGAGTAAGATCCACAGGGTGGGGAAGAAACAAATGAATTTGCACTTATTTATAGCCCCTCCCTAGGCCTTGCTTCTAGAATGTTCTAACCTCCTCAATGAAGTTTCTAATTTTGGCGGTATTTTAACTTTTCCATAAACTATGGTTTTGGTTTCACACTGGCATTTACTTTTAAATGGGTTTTTAGGGTTTGGCCTACAGAAACCGCCATTTCCAAGGGTCTACCCTAGGTTTTCGGGTCGGGAAAATTAGGCGTTTGCTCACAATTATCTCAAACTCGCCAATTCATGGGTTTATTTATAAATTCGGCCTAAACTCTAAAGGTTTCCAAGGGTTCAAGTCCAATTTTCAGGGGATAAAACCACATTTTTAGGGGTTTTGAAGGGTCAAACCTAGGTTTTTATGGGTCTAATGTCTGTTGTTTATATACACACGGGTCTAACGTACATCTCAAACATGTTTTCACATCACATAATCAATCAATTCGGCCAAATGATGCACGAAATGTACCCTCTTCAGTCAAAACATCACACAAAAACTCATAAAACAATGAACTTTTGAAAAAAATCATCACACTTCCCTGAGGGATTTCATCCCGACATTCGCCCCCGCTAAACCTGCACATCGTCTCGATGGGCCAACCTGCAAGATCCGACAGAAGCGCATCAGGGTTCTTTTGAAATCTCTTTACACTTTTTATGTTTTTCTTTTCAAAACTCAAATCATGATCTCATGCAGTCATGCAATTTTTATAAAGATTAGTATGAATTTCAGAAAATTAGGTAGATTCAAGCTTCACAAACATCATACTATGTTTCTGTCTCTGCAATCTGACAAGTAATCACATAAATAAATCGTTGGCTTTCTAGATCTTCTGTTTGTTCAACTGGTTCAGATCCAACTGCTCATTCTAAGTACTAGCATATACATATGTTTCTACTAACTCAGTTTGTAGAATATACCTCGATTCCCACTATTTATTTCCTACTTGTCCAACTCTCCATTAGATCTCTTTCTCTTTCTTTTTCTTTTTCATTTTTCTTTTCCTTTTTCTTTTCCTCTTCATCTCAGCTCAACATTTCTTTTTATCTTTTATTTTTCACAAATCGGCCTATGTCGAAATCGGGTGCAACTCATGTACTTGTCCGCCCGGCCAAGTTCGTTCCACCTGTCTGCGGACCCGACATAGTGCACGACATACACATCGTCAGCCCTGCATGAAATCGACGTCAGCTCATGGCTCTGACCACCCTGCCAGAGTGGCTCCACCTGCCTACCGACCCATGCAGGCGCATGACAACAAATAGGTTAGGCCTACGACGAAACTAGCTACGACTCCTGGCCTTGATCACCCGACCAAGGTGGTTCCACCCGTCTACTAGCCCATCGCAGTGCTCTAACAACATGCACACACATATAAGCTGGCTTGAGTATGAAGATTCTTCATAAATCATGATATATATGGAGGTAAGATTTCGCAAGAAATAAATAGTAGGATCCAAAGTTTCCCACTCACTAAGTGTTCAAATCAATCAGTATATACATGCACTCGGTCTAAGCATGCCATCACATTCCCAAGCTTTCACTCCCAAGTCTCTAGTCTGTTAACTGACTCCATTCATATAATTCCTAGTCGCTCATGCTTCATGCAAACCCATAATAAATATTTGTTATCTTCATTCTCCATGATTTTCATAAATCCATACATGTCTTTATCATACACACAAATGCAAAGCATATGCTCTATCAGAAAGAAAACCAAACTCAAATTGAAAACATTTCACCTGGTCAATTTGCCTCATCTTGATCCAACTTTAACTCCATGGTCCATCATTCTTCATCAGCATATGTATCAGTGTCATCAACATCCCTCAGTGTCATCAGTATCCTCCAGTGTCATCTGTATCCTCCAGTGTCATCTGTATCCTCCAGCATCATCAGTATCCTCCAGCATCATCAGTATCCTCCAGTGTCATCAGTATCCTCTAGTGTCATCAATATCCTCCAGTGTCATCAGTATCCTCTAGTCTCATCAGTATCCTCCAGTGTCATCAGTATCCTCCAGTGTCATCATTATCCTCCAGCATCATCAGTATCCTCCAGTGTCATCAGTATCCTCTAGTGTCATCAATATCCTCCAATGTCATCAGTATCCTCCAGTGTCATCAGTATCCTCCAACATCATCAATATCCTCCAGTGTCATCAGTATCCTCCAACATCATCAGTATCCTCCAATATTATCATCATCATAATCATCATCATCAATCATCATAAATCATCATCAATCATCATAGACCATCAATCATAAATCATCATCAATCAATCATTAATCATTGTTCATCATCATTCATTAATCATCAACCATCATCATTCATAATCATAAACCATCATCATCAATCATTTTTAATATCAATCATTATCTTTCATCAATAATCATCCACCATCATAATCCATCAATCAAGATCATTTTCATCATCAATCATCACCATCAATCATGCGTTTTCATCAATCATCATCATGCATTTTCATCAATCACCATCACGCATTATCATCAATCTTTATCACTCAATAGCTCCTGATCATTCTCATGCGTTTTCATTATGATTCTACTTTAATCATCATTCAAGGTTTGCAAATATGTCTTGAAACGTTAGGTTTCTACTTCTTCTATTCTTCTTCAAACTCTTAGAAGTCTTTGAAGTTGTCTTTACACTCTCCTCGATTTGCGCAATAATATGATCAAGTAACTGTTTTTCTGCTTTGTTAACTCGTTTATCACATTTTATATCTTCTTCAATCTCTTCTTCACTCTTTTCTAGTTCAATCTCTTTATCAAGATTTAATTTGGACTGTAATTTCACAACTTTCTCTTGGTCAAATAGATTTTCATTAGCTAAAATTTGTGGATCAAATGACACATATATATCCTGGCCTAAGCCATGACACGGGTGAAACGGACGAAGCCAAGCAAGGCAGGAGTTACCATAAACGGCGAAGGAGATAACCGTGCGATTAGGGTTCAACATGAGTTATGGAAAACGGCGAAGAAGATAACTACGCGATTAGGGTTCAACACGTCGATTGCAATTAAGGTACATCAGGGTTTTGAGCCTATTTTATAATTTCACGAATATTAAAAGTATATTTTTGTAGTTTATTTCTCTATAAACTGGCCGTTGGGTAAATTTTTGCTAGAATACGATGAAGGGCCTAAGGTTTATAAAATCGGGGATTCAAACGCAAACATGTTTATTGTTAGACCTCATGTGGTATTTGATGAATGATCACACCTAGAGAATAACAAAAGTGAATTCACTATCTCATCAACCAAAGAAATGACTCGCCTTGCAATTTTCCATAGACACATCAAGATCAAGAAAGAGGAGAAGACATCAAATAATGAAATTCCTCCATTGAAAAGTGAGCTTGTTTAGCCCTTCGATTATCCCAATCCTAAAGTTGGTGTTCTAGAGTCACTTTCACATGGTTGTGTAGATGAAAGAGGATTGAGGAGCAAAAAAGATCTTCATATCATATTTTTAATATGGCTCTTCATATCATATTTTTAATATGGCTCTTCACGATGAGATTCTGTAATGAGTGAAAGAATACACAACTATAGATGAGAATTCAAAGGCCGCAAATGGAGAGTGATATTGCAATCCATGGAAGCACACTTAAGAATGAACTTGTGAATTGATTGATTTTTTGCCAAAGAAAAAGATAATTGGTATTAAGTGGATTTAGAAAGCGAAACATAAAGCATATGGTAAGTTAGAAAAGTACAATGTAAAGCATATGAAATGTTGGAAAAGTAGAGATCTTGACTACTTCCAAAAGCAATTTAACAATGCGGAAGGACATAATATCCAAAAAATGCTTGCCCCAAAAGTTGGAATGTCCACAATCCACATAATACTGGTAGTTTCTACAAATAAGATGTGGTCTACCTTCTATATGGATATAAAATTAAATTTTTTTTAATGGATGCCTCAAGAAGGAGATATATCTATCTAAACCACCAAGTTTTGGGATAATCCATTATAAAACAGGGTTTCTAGACTTAAAAAGGTATTGTCTGGCATTGTACAAGCTCCTAGATCTTGGTGACAATAAATTGAAAGTTTACACACACGCACACATACATATATATACGAGATTGTGATTCTAAAAAAATAGATTTTTGGATATTGTTTTTAACTTGGTTTATGTACCTTTTTTTGGTAAGGAAGAAACAACCAATACTGGCACTTTCTCCCATTGAAGCATATTACGAAAGAGCTTGTTCTCCCTCTTGTGAGAAAGTTTTGATAAGGAGAATTCTTTTAAATATATGCTTCAAATTGTTGACGAGGCTACACTTAAATGTGATAATTAGAGTTGCATTGCCATTGCAAAGAATCCAGTATTTCATGCTTGCACAAAACACTTGGATGTATAGTATCACTATATGTGTGAGCTCATAAAGGATGAAATAGGGGAGTTGGAATACTATTTTACTAAAAATAACTTTGCTCACTTATGCATCAAAGCACCTGGAAAGGATTAGCTCAACCGACATCATCAAAAATTGGACATAGGACCCACACCTACTTGATTCATAATTTGGTAAACATTGGGGGATGTTAGCATATGATCAATGTCTACCCCTAGATTATATGTTATATCATACAAGATACTTCTAGTGATTTAGAGCAAGAGAGACTTATGGCCTTTGAAGATATGCATAGTTCAGTGCCCATGACCAGTTTCATGTCTATAGTTGGAGGAGAATATAGGAAATCTCTACGGTATGTCTTTACAAACTTGCATGGATTACCCATCTACCTTGATGGCCTTAATAGATCCATAACAAGAATGAGAAATTTGAACAAATCAAAGATAGTCCCAAGACCAACTATCAAATACAAAAGAGGTATCTACATGGATAACTTGCATGTGTGTATGTGGCTTCGAATGTGTGCTTAGAGGTAATTTTTACCCTTTCCCATCTGTTTCCATCATTTTAGTATGTGTGTGAAGCTTACTGAGTTGTGAAGTGGAGTAGGTGTTTCCCGCCACTTAGTACTTTGCTCATAACTCGTAGCAGGTTTGTCAAATTAATTAAAAATACCACTCTTCTCAAGAGTTTCAAAAGGAAATAGTTATTGACTATATTCAGATATCAGAGCTGAGAGAAAAGGTTGAATTTGTGGTTATTGCTATAGTAAGTATCGAGATGTACACTTTTAGGGAAACAGGTGACTTGAGAGATTCATCCACCTACCTTGCACATTTCATCAGCTCATTCACTTCATCCATCATCACATGAGCATATGTCTTCATACACTTGATATGTCTACTCACTTGGATTGACAAATTAAAGTGTGTGTGTCAATCAACCACTGTACGCACTTGTTGGTAATTGGGGTATAGTCTCAGTTATCACAAGTCGCTAGGACATTTAGTCTTAGGTACACATACAACTAAAAAAATGGAGTTGCTAAAAGAAAGAGTAGGTCTCTCATGGAGATGGTGATGTATATGGTCAAAATTTAGGCTTTACCACATAGTTTTTGGCTTGAGGCTATTGTGTTTGCAACATATCTACTTAATAGGTGCCCCACCAAAGCACTACAATTGATCACTCTATATGAGGCTTGGCATGGTTGCAAGCCATTTGTTTCTCATCTATGTGTTTTTGGTTGACTTGCATATGTATTAGTGCTTGAGCAATAGAAACACATGAAATTGGATGACAAAGCAATGAAATGTATTTTTTTGAGTAAAATTTTGAAAGCAAAGGCTATCGTCTGTATCATCCACATACTAAACAAATTTTGGTTTGCCATGATGTTGTTTTCATGGAAGATGCAATTCAACCATTAATTTCATGCACCAAGGAGACATCAATTAGCTCTAAAGATGTGTATGACACTTGGCTACCCTTTTTACAGGTGGACAGTCAAGCCTTGGTCCAAATGAGGCAGTTTCTCAATCTTTAGAGGTTCTACTTGATGATGCACATCATTCCATTTTTTATGTATATTTATATGATGCACTTGTTGATGAGAGGGATGACATAGAAGAGGCTAAACATAAATGGTTGGTGCAAACTTTGAGAGATAGCAAATTAGATGCATCTTTTTTATATTCTACCCATTCAGGCTCTAATAGTGCTTTCTTTGCATTAGATTGCTATGCAATCGCTCCTATAGTCTTTATGATGTGAATGGGCCCATTTCTTTTGATGAAACACAAAATTAAAAAATTGGATGGCTAATATGCAATCAGAATATGATTTTATTATGAAGAATGGTACTTGGTCTTTATTTTACTTGCCTCCATGCAAAAAGGCCATTGATACCAAATGGGTATACAAGCTAAAATGTAAGCCTTGTGGAAACATTGACACGTATAAGGCGAGGCTTGTTGCAAAAGGTTATGCTCAAGAGAGAGGCAATGATTTTGATGAGACCTTTGCTCCCACATGCCATATGACTAGGGTTTGTAGCATTTGTGCACTTGTAGCTCTTCATGGTTGGAATGTACATCATCCAGACATTAAAACTACATTTTTGAATGGTGACTTACATGAAGAAGTGTATGTATTTTAGCCTTATGGTTTTGTGTAGAAAGGACATGAAAACAAAGTGTGCAGGTTGAAAAATTGAGAACAATCTAACTAAGAGCACATTATATGTTAAGCGTGCAGATGGTGTACTTCTAATCATTGTTGTATATGTTGATGACATGCTAATCACAAGTGCTAATGAGAAGCATATAGTTGAATTTGAGGCTAATTTGCATGCCTCTTTTGAGATGTCAAATTGGGGCATTTGCATCATTATTTGGGCATCCAATTTATGCAAGTTGATGGGGGAATAGCTTTGTGTCAAAATAAATATTATAACACATTATTGTAGCATTTTGTACTTGAATATTGCAAACCTATTGACACTCTTATGGAAATAGGATCATAGATGAGTCTTCATGATGCTAGAGATGGGTTTGATATTGTTCTCTATCACTAGGCTGTTGAATGCTTGATGTACTTATGCATAGCTCAACTTGATATTCAACTTGTTGTCTATCAAATGAGCAGTTCTATGCATTGCCTAGGTATCAAGCATTTGTTGGGTATGTGTAGAAGTTCGAGAGACACACGAGAAGCACACACAAGGAGCACAAATGCAGCAAGACACATGGAGAGGACGATGGCTGGAATAGCTCTCTCTATTAACAATGAACTGAATTGAAGTAAGAGTTGAATAATGTCTTTAAGTACAAAGTACCACCACATATGAGAGTATCAAGTATGTGGTAACATGGGGAAAAAACCTCTAGCTAGCACTAGAGTAAAAAGTGCCCATGTATAGGGAAAAAGGTTCACATCAAAGCTACTCGAAGAACACATAAGTGTAACAAACCCCCCTGGAGCAAATGATGTGAACACATACAAGGAGTGAGAGATCCGCCCCCACATGGTAATAAGCCTAAAGCTTTGCAAAAAGCTTCAAACTTTTCCCGTGGAAGAGCTTTGGTGAATATATATGCCACATTATCTTGTGTAGGCACATATACCAAATCAATATCTCCTGCATGAAGGTGCTCTCTCACATAGTGGTAATGCACCTCAATATGTTTGGTCCGTGCATGAAACACTGGGTTTCGTGCAACAACCAAAGCACTCTGACTATCAGTGAGAATATGCGTAGCAACATCAATCTCCATGCAAAGATCCATCAATAGGCATCTCAGCCATATACACTCCAATGTAGCTGTGAAAACTGCCCTGTACTTAGCTTCACAACTCGATGTTGCCACCGTAGGTTGCTTCTTACTCAACCAAGATATGCATGAGTCTCCAAGGAAAAAGCAATTACCACTAGTGGACATGCGAGTATCATAACAACCAGCCCAATCACTATCTGTAAAAGCATGCAAGCATGGCTGAACATCTCTGCCATAAAAGAGACCTAAGCTCAAAGTGCCTCGGAGATATCTAAACACACGTTTCACCACTTGCCAATGCTTAGTGCCAGGGCTATGCATGAATCGACTCAACTGGGAAACATCATACTATATATCCGGCCTTGTGTTGCATGCATATATAAGACATCCCACAGCTTGTTGATAAAGAGAAGTGTCAAATGCATCATTGGAATCCTCAACTGAGAACCTGAATCCTGTCTCAACTAGTGTGGAAACTGGCTTGCAATCCTCAAAGTCAAAATGCTGAAGTAGTTTTTCAACATACTTTGCTTGATGCATAACAATTCCCCCCTCAACGGATACAAACTGGATGCCATGAGCCAACCCAGAGTATGTCATCGACATAAAGAACAAGCACTATAAGATTAGCCTCATTTTTGCATGCATAGAGTGTGCTTTCAATCGGACTACATGTGAAGCCAAGAGCAATCAAGTGCTTATGGATTTTGTCATACCATGCACATGGAGCTTCCTTGAGACCATACAAGGCTTTATGCAAGCGACAAACCATATGCTATTTCCCTTTCATAGCAAATCCAGGAGCTTGCTTCACATAAACCTCTTCTTGCAAATCACCATTCAAGAAGGTTGTTTTTATGTCCAATTGATGCACTTTCCAACCTCGATGGGCAGCCAATGCAACCACGATACGAATGGTAGTCATGCGTGAAGTAGGTGCAAAAGTTTCCTCATAGTCAATGCCATATTGTTGCACATATCCTTTGGCAACCAATCTAGCTTTGTAGCGATCAATGCTACCATCAGATTTTCTCTTAATCTTGTAAACCCACTTTGTACCAATGGCATTCTTTCCTTTTGGCAATTCACATAACTCCCAAGTACCATTCCTATGTGTGGAATCCATTTCTGATTGCATAGCACTCATCCATTGTGGATCGTCACATGCATCTTCAAAAGAAAGTGGCTCTTCATTACATGCTGTAACAATAAGAGAATAATCCAGAAAATTACTTGATGCATGGTGAGAGCTTGATCTTGTTCTACCAAGTAAAGGTGCACTCAATTTGCTGTCTTGCAAAGTTTGTTTCAGCCACTTTGGCATAGATTGTGCACTCTTGATAGACATGCGTTCATTATGTAAAACATCTTTAATATGTACATCATGAGTGGGCTGAATTTCATGCTCATTTTCAGCCATATTTTGATGCAATTGTTCAGCCATATGTGGCTGGAAATTTCCAGTAGTTTTGACAATTTTTGGCTGAAATTTTTCAGCCATGTTTGGCTGGAAATTCTCTACATTTTCAGCCCTATTTGGCTGGAATTTTTCAGCCCTTTGGACCTCAATTGGCTGGTCTGCATGTCCATAGTCAAGCGCACCATTTTGGAACAAAGGCAAGAGTGTATCGAACACATCTTGTGAGCTAACTGTTGGCTGTTTTTTGCATTCAAGTAGAGGGAAAACTGAATTTTCAGCAAATACCATATCTCAACTCACAATAATTGTGTTCGTCAATGGATGGTACAAATGATATCCCTTAATTTTAGCACTATAACCAACAAATATACATTTCTTTGCCTTGTCATCAAGTTTGTGATGTTGTTGTGATGGCACAAGAGCATATGTCAAACAACCAAACACACTCATATGACTAACCATAGGCTTATGAACATTCCAAGCCTCATAAGGAGTGATGACCTCAATGCTTTTGCAGGGTAGCGATTCAACACATAATTTGCACACATGACCGCTTCCATCCAAAACTTATCAAGAAGATGCTTTCCTTTAACCATACATCGTGCCATTTCAAGTAGAGTTCTATTTTTACGCTCGGCAAGAAGTACTACTCTGATCTCCTTACCAGATATAACATGGATCAATATCACTTACTATGTACACCACTTGATCCCAACATCAAGCTCACACTAGAGGATTCATCATCACTTGTGGATGTGCATACTTATCTATAGCTTGTTAGCTCCTTACTTTACCTAGCCAACATTAGACTCAATATTACCTATGTAGTTGGTATACTCAGTCAATTTGCACATCAACATCATCAAACACATTGTAAAGTTTCTTAGAGACTACTTTGATACCTTGCCCTCACTCGACATCATGGTCTTTGGTACAGAGGGGGCATCGAACTTGTCGGATATTCAGATTCAAATTCGGTTGGTGATCTTGATTCCCGACTGTCTACTTCTGTATACATATTCTTGCTTGGCACAGGACACCTCTTGGGCAAGTAAGAAGCCTACAGCTGCTCTATCATCCAAAAATATAGAGTATTAAACATCCAGCTTTAGAGCATATGAGGCCATTTGCGAGAAGATCGTATCTTAGGAGATTACTTTGGAGTAGTGTACCTCTTAGGAAAACCTAGCAGACATATTCACAAAGGCTCTACCTCGAATTCAGCTCCAGTGCTTGGTGGATCCCTTCAAACATACCACTCTAGAATGGAGTTGTAGAGGGGGTGTTGATGACATGATTTCTCCTACATCATTTACATTTTTATCCGCATGAGTGCATCTCCATTTTGTATCTAGGAGGCACTCCATTTCCATTTTATATTGTACCTCTTTTGTATTTGGGTACCTTGCCATTTGCTTCTACCTATGTATCCATTCTCCTTCAATGAGAATTATCTCACATATGATGTACTTTGGAGACCCCCCTCCGACTCTATATAAGGAGGGCCTCTCCCCCCATTGGTACTTGGTTAGAAGCTTGAGGAGCCTATTCCATGCTCTTGGCAAGCTCACTTTAATCCATGTGCGTTTTCCCATTTCATGGTCTACACTTTCATTTTGCACCCTTCTTTTGATTTTTCTTCTGTGCATGTACTCTCTACATTGTGGACCTTGGAAGATAGTTAAGAATCTTAGTGTTGTTGCAAATCAATTAGAGCATCCTCCATATTCTAGAGTCCATCCACTGTTTCATGTAAGTAAACTTAGAAAGTATATTTCTAAGGAGGATAATCTAATAGGGGGTATTGTTTCTTTGTAAGAAAAAGAAAATGATAACATAAATCACTCTCTAGATAGGATATTAAATAGGAGATGGAAACGATTGAGAAATTGTGTCATCCAAGAGTATCTATTAGCCTGGAGAGGATTACTGCTTATAGATTCTACTTGGGAATCAAAAGCTCTGGTTTGCAAGTATTTTCCCTCATTGATCATTGAGGACAATGCTCTTTAGAAGGGGAGAGAGTGTTAGAAATTGGTTTATAGAGACCTCTATAAACCAATTTCTAACACTCTTTATTTTTTATTTTATTTTTTTTGCGTGTCTCATTTTTTATTGATTTTCTTTCTTATTTGTATTTTTAATGTCTTATATTGATCTTAAGTCTCTTGCTTTTGTTTGTTGTTTTTTCCAATGTGTATGTGTTTGTGTTCTCTATCTTCAGTTCGTAAGTTTGGATAACTCTGAACTTATGAAGGTATATATATAGAGACCTCTATAGGTGTGTGTGGGACAAGGGTTAAGGTTAGCCAAGGCCCCTAGCTCAAAGAATATCCTAAGGTACCTAAGGGGTATTGGGAATGAGTGAGTGTGCATGATGGAAACATGTACATACTAGAGCATTCCAAATCATGACTATTTTTGGGTACAAGAGGATATAAGGGATGGGAAGTAAGTTGCACATACAATCATTCAAGTTCTTTTTAGAGTCCTCATTTGAAGAGCATCTAGAAAATAGATATCTAGCCTCACACTAGTGAAATCTCTTGTATTTTCTCTTCCCTTTAGTTTTTTGTATGAATGAAAAAGCATTCTTTCTTGAGATTTAGATAATCCATAAGTACCAATCATCCAGATTGGTGCTCAATCATTATCCCCATGACAAGACACCAACTAAGAAAATGATATCCCTACTAATGAGATTTATCCCTATCTTTGAAAACCCAAAAGAGAAGCCCTCACTCCATTAGCAGTCTCACAAATGTCAATAACCACTACTCCTTGTCTAGTCAAAGATCATCACACTGGAAATAGACATAACCACTTCTCCTCTAGAGTCTTCACGTGAGACTCAATCTAACCACTATGACTATTAGATCTTTGTGTTGTCTTTGATAGGATGGTGCGACTCTTTTTTAGACAATCTAAAGAGTATAAAATCTCTTTAATTTCATCTAATGAAGAGGGCTCTAGTAGTGTAATCTATTCCACTTTCTGTTTTCCTAAAAAGAGACTCTAATGAATTCTTTTGGCTCTATTCTTCATAAATGAGAACATGTATGCTCTCAATCATTTTTCCTTCTTACTTAGTGGAGAATCAAACTCCAATGTGAAGGAAAACCATAGTGAAAGAAGACTCCACGAATCCCCAATTAGATCCCCTGTATCCCCGTAGAGCAAGGGTTAGACTTCTTGAAGGTGACACTTGGAAAGGACTATGTGGAGGCAACTGGTTCGATACTTCCACTCTATCTCTGTTTTGCATCACTCCCTAACTATCTATTGAATGATTACGCATGGTGCTCATGCTCCTGAATCTAGATTGATGCTTTGATATCGATGTGAAGATGGGAACCAATCTTTTCCCTAGCCTCCTCGTGAATAGTGTTGGAAACCTTAACCCGAACATAGAAGTGCCTGGCACCAACTCATGTCCACCTATCTATGTCAGAGAATTCTCTCTCATGTGTCTCATGAGATGTCTTTTTCACTCTCAACTACCCATAAGGAAAGAGGTCCTTGCCTTGACACATAGCAAGCTTACAATAATCTCCTAAGGGTATGTTCCCCACTCATTGTGAGATGTACCAATATGTGGCATGTGAAAACTATCTTCCTATTATGATTGTCTTTTGAATAAAATAAACCACTTGCATTCTTTATAGTGATCCTGAGTACAATTAATGAAAATGAACTAGTTAATGAAATTCTTAAATTAATCTATAGAAAACCATAAAGATGAACTTCTCTTTGTCTTATTTCTATAAAAATAAAACAAACTATACACTAAATGGCTTCCATGATAAATCAGTTAATAAGTAGTTAAAAATTGTTTGCTTACGTCAACCAAATCTAAAATAGATATAACTTACTAAAAAATGTTGGTTGTCTGATCAAAAAATTTAGAACAAGGGGGCATACATTTAATATAGTAGTCCTAGATATTTGTTTTTTTGTGGATAATGGTAGGTAACAACTTCTCTTGAAGCTTGGCATACAACATACTAAACATCTTCATGAAAATTTAATTTATTAAGAATTATTGGGTTAATGATCTTGTAGAAAACATCTTGGATAGTATATTGAGAGTCATAATGCGCTATTTTTATGTAATGATAAGTGTTCAATGTAGACCTATGCACACAACACATGTACAACATCAACATCAAACGATGGATCCTCACCCATGAACTATCAAGCCAAGAGATGACGTTGGTGGTATGTAGGCCACCACACATATAGAAACACCCAACACACACACACACACACATACACACACCCACACAAGAGGAATCACTCTCACATGTACATGTGCACACACAAGCATGTAAGAAAGCTTCACTCACAAGCAAGAAGATGCCAAGATACTCACAAGCTTGACCAAGAAGATAAGAAGAATCTTACAAGTGAGTGTGAGTTCACTTATATAGGCCTCTTTTAAGAAATGATCATGTTCACACTCTTATGTATGCCTTCATTCGAAATAGGTGTTAAACCCTTATTTGATGTCCAAACCAAGTGCCAAAAGATCCTATGAGAAGCTAGAGGATTAAGGAGCACAAGATCAAAGACTCCTTGACTTGCACAAATGTGGAGCTAAATATTTAATTTGGTTTATAGACATATTACTAAGAGTGGAGTTACATGTATAAGAGGTCGTTTTGGTGATGGAATTTGGAAATTTTGTACAGCCCACCAAGCCTTTACTTATTCTTGAATTGTCCACCATGCTTTGTTGCTTCCATTCATCACAACCCCAATCGTTGCCTCTTTCTTTCACCATTAAAAACCACTTAGTGAGTTTCCATTGCCAACACTCTTGCCTCCTAGAGTCTTGTATCCTTGAGAGAAAATTGGTATGTCTATTGTTCTTTGATAAGTTTAGGAGTTGATGTGCATTGGGGTTGTCGAGTTCCTACAAAACAAGATCTTACAGACATTGCAAGTGATATTTCTTAGTTTTTCTCTCTCTTTTTTATCAATAGTACGTACGTACTACTTAATGCAATGCATGGGCAAAAAAGAAAGAAAAGTGCATATACAAGACGTTCTAGCATGGCCCTATGCATGCCTACTCTAAAAATGCAAACGGAAACAAAATGTTACAAAAGGAAAAGTGTATGGAGTTGGATGTTCCAAGGCGAGTTGCTGACAAAGAATCCTATTCTAAAACTTAGAAGGATTTCACCTAAGATGTGTGTTTGACCTTGAGTTCGTAATGGTGGCTCTAATGACGATGATGTAGAGCTTGAAAGATGACTCCAAGATATCATTGCTTGACATAGTGGTAATGTGTAGCACTATGGGTGTACTAACTAGATATTCTTTGATAATAATCAAGAATTGTGTCATTGATTGTTCGTTCTTGGACCCTAGAATGTGTATGTTTGAATGGTTTGATTACCTACCTAAAAGAAAACATTAGTCACAAAAATCATAGTATACAAGTGATATTGTCCTCAAATTACAATATATCACCCTTCTACATGGGATCACAATTGTGTTTGATGCAAAGCAATGGAATGTGGCCCTAATTGGATGCTTATTTGAAGTGCAATTGATCGTAAAATGCGTGAAAGAGCCAAGGTTGTGAAATGATCACATGGTTCTTGCACAAAGAGGTTGGTCCTGCTATAATGTTGCTTCTCCAAATATGATGGAAAATTCTTTTCAATTTGGAGTCTGGTGTGTAGCATATGATGGATGATGTGGAAAATAATGGTGGCTTATTGACCCATGTCCATTGATGAGTTGTACATGACTTGGTGCATTGTTGCTCAATGGTTTGTCTTACCTTTTGGTTGTCGCCTTAAGGAGTCCTTCTACATTGTCATTTGTGAAGAGATGTAGCTATGTGGGTCTTAGGCATCCATATTTGAGCATGACCATACTTAAATTTGAGGAGTGGTTTTGGAACCCATATTTTCTTATCTAAAGGATCTTGATCTCGAGGTTCTAATGGAACCTATCTGGGCCTTCCTATGTGTGTTTTTTGCACTTTTTTGACCTTTAAGCAATGTTCTTGTCATTTTGTGGATGTGTACTTATTTTCTTGGCTAGTGGTGAAAAGGATTTGGGTATCCACACTTGAGCAATGCTTTGTCCATTGACCTTTCATCCTTGTTCATTCCTCTATGGATGCTTAGGTTTGACTATCGCACTCCCTTCTTGAATCTTTCCCCATTTGATGCAAGATGCATTATCTAAATCATAAAATGAGTGATACTTGTGATCCACACAGATGGAACCTACATTAATCGTGGGAACTTCTTC
This sequence comes from Ceratopteris richardii, assembly GCA_020310875.1. Classification (NCBI taxonomy): domain Eukaryota; kingdom Viridiplantae; phylum Streptophyta; class Polypodiopsida; order Polypodiales; family Pteridaceae; genus Ceratopteris; species Ceratopteris richardii. The sequence goes on from CM035414.1 coordinate 126,816,492, forward strand.
ATCATAGTAGAGATCATTACTGACTAATTGACCTGGAACCAAGTGCTCATAAAGTTCAATGTCCATTTCTTTAGATCCTTCATCGAGTTCCAAATCCGATTATGTGAGGTATGTGGAGATTGGAATGGACTCACAATTAAGACACATGAATTGTCATCATGTGCTTACATGTAATGAACTATAGGAGATTTAACCTCACAACCTCCTAGTTAGGAGCGTGATGGGGTAACCACTTGCCCCAAAGGCCATGGATCATGATTAATTCTTGATTCTCCCTCTTAGGGTGTAGTTCAACCATCTCCTATTTATCAATGGTGTGGTTTAACCATCTCCTACCTATCACTTTATTACATTCTTCCCCCCTTGTTTGATCATTTTCCTTGATGATATGATCTTGTATCCCTCTAGCTTCAGTGATAAGCTCCTCAAATCATTAGGTACCATTGAATTGATGGCCTCAACCTTGCATAGTTTCTTGAACCTTATTTGCAACCTGGTCTCTTGAACCCTTGCTCTCAACCTTGGTGTCTTGAACCTTCTTGTTCGCAACCTTGGTGTCTTGAGCCCATGCTCTCAATCTCACTATCTTGAACCTCGTTCTCATCCATGTTTAGTATCTTGAACCCTCAATCAAGTACCACCCATGGTTTCCCAAGGGCTTCACACTTCCTAACTAGCTCAATGGACTTGGAAAGTTCTCAGCTAGGAGTGTGATGGGCTAACTACTTTCCCCAAAAGCCATGGTGGAGGATTACTTCCTAATCCTCCCTCTTAGGGTGTGGTTCAACCATCTCCTATTGTCAATGATGTGGTTCAAACATCTCCTACTTATCACTTTATTACGTTAGCCATGTCCAAGGGGGTTGTATGCTTGGAAAACCATTCCCAAGATGACATCTTCCAGTAAGTCATGGACATGGAAAACAAAGATTGTAGTACATATGGGATATTTATCAATGAATATCTAAATATTGATTTCCCCATATGTTGGATATGTGTACCACCAACACCAAGTAGTGAGGCGTGGGTCTCTTGAGCAAGAGACGTCCAAGTGGAAACTAATGATTTTTTGACAGTATAACATGAAGCTCCTATGTTGACTAGTGATCTAAATGAATGTGTAGTGTGGAAGCCAACTTGGACTTTTATGAATGGTCATGAATGTGGACGTGATCAACACTAATGGTGTATATAAGTTGGATAGACTGTTGGAGTTCGAGGTCTATGGAAGCATGCGAACAACACAAGGAAGAAGAAGAAGCTTGGAGCACAACACACAATATTGAATGTATTACTACTAGAATGTACAAAGATAAGTAACCCATTAGGGGTTTAGGCATATAAACAAGTTGAGGGGAAAAAACCTCCTAAAGAGGGAAAAAAGTGCCCTGGTGGTCCTAATGCATTCACACACATCACTACCTAAATATATCAACAAATCCCCCCTGGGAGTGATGCGGTGAAAAAGAAGCTGACACTCAAGTATAAGGAAGTGCCAAGCTATGTGGAATCAAGCCACAAAGGGAAGTAAGCCCAAAGCTTTGTGGAAAGCTTCAAACTTCTCCCTAGGTAGAGCCTTTGTGAAAAGGTCTGGAATGTTCTCTTGCGTGAGCACATATGCCAAGCTGATCTCTTAAGCAGAGAACCTCTCCTTGACATAATGATAGTGCACGTCAATGTGCTTAGTGCGAGCATGGAACACTGGGTTCCTTGCAACTGCCAATGCACTCTGACTGTCACTGAAGATGGTGGTGGAAGAAGATTGACCAACACCCAAATCAGCCATAAGGCATCTGAGCCACACACACTCAACAATCGCTGTGAAAGCTACCCTTTACTCATCCTCACAACTGGAAGTGGCCATAATAGGCTGCATCTTGCTCAACCAAGATATACATGAGCTACCAAGCATGAAGCAAAAGCCACTAGTGGATACACAAGTGTCATAGCAACCAACCACGTTGGAGTCAGAAAAAGCATGTAAATCTAGTAGTAGTGATCCACCCTTGGGATAAAACTATCCAAGTAGATAGGTATCACTCAAGTAGCGAAAGATGCACTTAACCACCTGCCAATGCTTGACACCTAGGCAATGCATAAACCTGCTCATCTGTGAGACAACAAACTGAATATATGTCCGAGTAATGCATAATTAAATCAAGCATCTAACAGCTTGCTAATAGATAACAACATCAAATGCATCTCAAGCATCATGAAGACTCAATCGTAAACTTGTCTCCATAGGAGTGGCTATAGCTTTACAATCTTCAAGGCCAAAATGCTACAATAATATGTCAATATATTTTGTTTGACAAAAAGCCATTCCACCATCAACTTGCATAAACTTAATGCCCAAATAGTGATGCAAATGCCCCAAATTAGACATCTCAAATGAGGCATGCAAATAAGCCTTAAAATCAGCAATATGCTTGTCATGAAGACTAGTGAGCAGCATGTCATCAGCATACACAACAATGATCAGAAGCATATCATTAGCATGCTTAACATATAAGGTACTTTTAGTTGGATTGTTCTCAAAACCATGTGCAATCAGATAGGCATGTATCTTTTCATATCAATCATGTGGTGCTTGCTTTAAACCATATAATGCCTTCTTTAATCTGCGTACTTGTTTTTCATGCCCTTTCTGCACAAAGCCACGGGGCTGAAAAACATACACTTCTTCATGCAAGTCACCATTCAAAAATGCAGTTTTAATGTCCAATTGATGTACATTCCAACCATGGTGAGCTGCAAGTGCACAGATGCTATGAACTGTAGTCATTCGGCATGAAGGTGCAAAGGTCTCATCAAAATCAATGCCTCTTTCTTGCGCATAACCCTTTGCAACAAGCCTAGTCTTATACCTGTCAACTATTCCATCAGGCTTATGCTTCAGCTTGTATACCCACTTAGTGTCAATGGCCTTCTTGCCAAGAGCCAAGTCACATAAAGTCTAGGTACCATTCTTCATTATAGCATCATATTCAGATTGCATAGCAGCGATCCAATTTTCTAAATTTTGTGCTTCATCAAACAAAATAGGCTCATTCTCATCACAGGGACTAGAGGCAGCCATAGCATAGCAATCTAATGCAAAAGAGGCACGATGAGAGCGTGAACGAGTACGATATGAGAGAGGTGCATCTAATTTGTTGTCATGCAAATTCTGCACCAACTATTTTGGCATAATTTTTGCCTCCTTAATATCAGCTCTCTCATCAACAAGTGTATCATGTAAATCTACATCAGAAATGATCGTCATCATCACATGAAACCTATAAAGGCTGAGAAGTTGCCTCATTAGGGCCACCACTAGACCGTCCACATGTAATACATGTCTTTGGAGCTAACAAATGTCTCCTTAGTACATGAAAATAGTGGTTGAATAGCATCTTCTACAAAAACAACATCAGAGCTAACCAAAATGTGTTTAGTATGTGGATGATACAAATGATAGCCTTTGTTTTCAGAACTGTACCCAACAAAAATACATTTCACTACTTTATCATCCAATTTCTTGCGATGTTGTTCAAGCACTCATGCATATGCTAGACAACCAAAAACATGCAGATAAGCAACATATGGCTTGCGATCATGCCAAGCCTCATATGGCATGATAAACTACAACGCTTTAGTGGGACACCTGTTAAGTACATATGCTGCACACATAAGAGCCTCAAGCAAGAAACTATGTGGTAAAGCCTGACTCTTGACCATAAACCTCACTATCTCCATGAAGGTGACTTGTTCTTCCGTTTAGCAACTCCATTCTTTTGAGGTGTATACGACACTGTACACTGATCTTTTATCCCATGTTTAGCCAGAAATGCATTAAAATCAGAAGACATATATTATCCCCCTCGATCTAAACAGAGGGTGCCCATTTCACATGCTGACAGATTTTGTAGCCAAAACCAGAAACTATTTGAAGCACATAAACACTTGAGATTTTGCTTTCAATGGATATACCCATGCATGCCAAGAAAAATCATAACTGAAAGTCACAAACTAAAGATAGTTTCCAAAAGAGGGTGTTTGCATAGGACCACAAACATCATTGTGAACAAGTTTCAATTTTTGAGTAGCTCAAACTGAACCATCTTTTGGAAAAGAGGAATGCTGCATTTTACCCAAAATACAGCCTTCACAAACATGTTTATCAGGTGCCTCAAGTTTGGGCAAAGAGGACACCATATCAAAATTTTGCAGGTGTAGCAAACTAGCAAAATTTAGATGACCAAAGCGTGCATGCCAAAGCTTTGCATCTGACATAGCTGAAGAATCATGTACTGCACATGTTGAATCATTCACTTATTTTTCATAGCCTATGAGCTTATAAAACCCATGACATAAAATGCCAAAAGAAATAATCACGTCTCCATTTGACAGATCATGAATTGTACATCTATCATCAAAAAAATTTACCACCAAGCCAATTTTGGCTTAAAGCTGAAACTCATAACAGATTCTTTTTTATCCCTAGCACAAATAAAGCATCTGACAATGTAAGAGACCTACCACCAACAATAGTCAAAATGATGTTACCAACTCCCATGATAAGATAAGAGGAGTTGTTAGCGCATGTGACAATATTCCCTTTAGGGGTAGGCTCGAGTGAAGTGAAGAAACTACATTGCAAGGTAATATGTTTGGTTGCCCCACTATCAAATTACCAAACATTTGAGTCTATTGTTCAGGAGAAGATGGGTCAAAGTTGCAAATAGTAGTAAATGGCCATTCTTCATTCTGCACTAGATTAGCAGACTTTGTTTTCGATGTAGAGGCCTCTGCAACAACAATTCTTGCCTCTTTTTTCTTTGCTGAAGTGTTGTAATAATCACAAGCATTCCTGATTGTATATGAGGTCCTCAATCTAAAGTCGTAACCATCATTTTATCTAACTCCACGAGTTTGTTGACTTTTTTACAAGATTCTTCAAAGATCTATTCATTTACAAATGGTAAATGATCACACAATTACAAGCAATGGTTCATGTGATCCTTCAAATGTTTGCACATAGCTTCTTCAATGCCTAGCCAAGTGTGAAGGCTTGGCATTTGCACCAACAGCTCCCCCTCAAGCCAAACATCTTGGCTTGTTCTTTTTCATCAATCCTCTTGAATGTCCTGCAATCCAATCATAGCTTTAAACTTGCAAAGTTTAGTACCATCAAGAGCTTTGGTCAATAAATCTGCACATTGAATCTACTAATTGATAGAGAGATTTTGATGGGGCAAATATCGTCCAAATCCAACACCGATGGTCTCTGAGCGAAGCTTGGAAACGTAGCTTCGAAACCATTGGATTCTTAAATCTAGAGTTAGATTCATTTTTCTGCTCACTAGTCTCATTATTATAGTAGCCCGTGAAAATCAGAATGATGTCATCACTTGTTAAACATCATTCTCAGTGTGTGGTTCATTATTTTTTATGAGATTACTCTTGAAAGTTAGCTCTTTAAGCTAACTAGATTCCCCAAAAGGAATTAAGCTAATTACTGCTGTGCTTAGAGAATTATGCAAAACACTGGACAGGTGTATGAACCAAAATAGCAAGTTCTTCACCTCTGAGCTAACTCCAACTTATCTGTTTTGATCTATCTTTTTAAGAGTGATCTTCCAAGGTACATAGGGTGTCTAATACATCCATTGGCAAGATAAAAGGGCCCACCATATACTCCTGGAGTTCATTTGGATGGTGTAGATCAAGGATTTTGCAACACCTCTTCATCTTCAAGCACATACCTATCCATCTCCTCACAGTGGTATTAGAGCAAGGTTGGACAACATGGCAGATGGATTTCCTTCATCAATTGACAAATTGGAAAGAGGTAACTACTCAGCTTGGTCATTAAGAATGGAAGATTATCTCCAAGGTAGAAGTTTATATGGTTATGTGGTTGGAGATGAAGTTATGCCAAGTTTCAGGAACAAAAATCAACCAACACAAGAAGAGCAAGAAAGATTGAGCACATGGTGCTCCAAGGATCCACTTGCAAGGTCTTATCTCCTCAACTCTATCTCAGATTTTTTGTTGCCTCACATTAGAAGTTGTAAGACAGCTCAGGAAGTGTGGGATGCACTTGAAGCCTTCTTCTCTTCAAGTACCAAAGCTAGGAAGCATCAACTATGGATGGATTTCACAACTCTCAAGAAGGCTCCCAAACAAAATGTGACTGATTTTGTCACAAATCTCAAGGACATAACAGATCAGTTGGGAAGCATTGGAGAGGTAATAGATGAAGAGCAAATTGTAAGGCAGGTCATCAATGGCTTGGAGGCAGATGACACGTGGGAAGCATTCACCACAACTATGGATTTGTACATGGACATGCATGTACCTGATTTCAATACACTCATTGGACAACTACTTACTCAAGTGGCAAAGCTTATCAAAAATGGAGAAATCTCTAAAGGTAATCAATCTTCAGCTTTATACAGTGATAAAAGCAAGTCCAAAGATAACAAAGGAAAGGCAAAGAAAGTGGATGATGAAACAGGCACATGTCAAGCTAACTATGCAGGTAGAGGAAGACATGGTAGAGGTAGAGGAAGAGGAGGTAGACAAGGTAGGGGGAGATCCCAAGACTCCAATCCATGTTCTATTTGTGGATTAACTAATCACACAATTGAAAATTGCTTTAGGAATTCCAGGAATCAAAGAGGAAGGGGATACAATAGAGGAAGCTATGGCTACTCAAGACGAAGGTTCAACAATTATCATGGCAGCTACAACAACTACAATCATTCAAACTATCAAGCAGGCTACAAAGGAAGGAGAGACTTCAATAACTACATAGAAGACTCAAACAAAGAGGATTCATTATTGATCATGAACATGGCTATGCCACAAGGTAAATCTGATGAGCATGTTTTCTACATAGATTCAGGTTGTTCAAATTATGTGGCAGGAAATGTGGCCCTCCTATCAGATTTAGAAGATCCAAGGAACAAGCATGAGGTACAAACAAGAGATGATACAAGACATCTTGTGGAGAAAATAGGAAATGTCAAAGCACCTGATGGAAACATCAACCTACTCAGTAAGGTACTCTATGTCCCTACCATTACAAAGAATTTGATAAGTGTTGGGCAGATAGTAGAGAAAGGGTTGCAAGTCAGGTTCACAAAAGCAGGAGCATTTGTTGAAGATCCAAGTCAAGGATTCAGAAGAATTGCAAAAGGTGAAAAGACAGGTAGATTGTTCACATTTGAATTACAAGACACTAGAAACATTGCTCGCTTTAATTATGGTAGTCAGACACTCATAGAATTGGAAGTATGGCACAAAAGGTTAGCACATATTGGTGAAAGGTCATTAAAGCAAATTTGCAGGTACCAAAGTGTACTTGTACTCCCTAATTTGTCAAAACAACATATGATTTATAAGTGTAGTGCACGTCAATTTGGAAAGTCTCACAGGTTACCATTCTTGAAGAAGGTTATATGCATGGAGATCTCTTGGAGTTGGTTCATACAGATGTATGGGGACCTAGCAAGGAAGCTTCAATATCTGGATCAAGGTATTATGTCTCCTCTATTGATGATTGCAGCAGATGGACTATCCTATTCTTTATGAAACACAAAGGTGAAGTTTTTTCATGTTTCAAAAGATATTTGGCTCTTGTGGAGAATCAAACAGGTAAATCACTAAAAAGGCTAAGGTTAGATGGAGGGGGAGAATACTTCTCCCATGAGTTTGATTCTTTTCTTCAAGAAAGAGGAATCAAAAGAGAGGTAACTACAAGGTACACTCCTGAGCAAAATGGAGTGGCAGAAAGGAGGAATAGGACAATTGTTGAAGCTGCAAGGTCCATGTTAAATGAAAAGCATTTGCCTAATTATCTATGGGTTGAGGCTGTATCTACATCCACTTACTTGATTAACAGGTTGCCTTCAAAATCCCTTGATGGGATGACTCCATATGAGGCTTGGAATGGAAGAAGACCTAGCTTAGATCACTGTAAGATTTTTGGATGTATTGCTTTTGCTCATGTTCCTTCACATGTTAGAGGCAAGATGGATCCAAAGGCAGAAAGGTGTGTATTTATTGGATATGACAACAATCAAAAGGGTTACAGGTTATACAACCCTACCAACAAAGGATTCTTGGTAAGCAGAGATGTAGCTTTTGATGAGAACAATTCATGGTATGAAGATTCATGCAGGAAGGTCAAATTGCCATATGACCTTGAAGAAGATTTCCCAAAGCTTGGCAGAGAGCATCAACCAAAGATTGAAGAACAAGATACTTCAGAATATGATGAAGAAACTCAGATGAAAAAAATCAAAGCATGGAAGTCTAAAGGTAAAGCAAAATTGCAGGAACTTGGACATGAGGCAGAACCATCACAACATGGCTTAAGAAGATCTATAAGGGAAAGAAAAAAACCAGAAAGGTATGGGTTTGACACCTCATAAGTAGCTAAACATTCTATTTACATAGCACAGGACATAAATCAAGAGGATCCATCATCCTTTGAAGAGGCCAAAGCAAAATCAGAATGGAAGCACGCAATGAAGGAAGAGATTGAAGCACTTGAGGAAAACAACACTTGGGATTTGGTGCCCAAGACTTCATCCATGAAGGTAATAGGCTCAAGATGGTTCTATAAACTCAAGAAGAATTCACATGGTTCCATTAACAGGTATAAGGCAAGGCTTGTAGCAAAAGGCTTTGCACAAACTCAAGGAAATGATTATGAGGATACCTTCTCTCTTGTGGCAAAGATGCCTACTATTAGGGTTTTGCTTAGTATTGCCTCTTCCAGGAATTGGAAGATACTTCAACTAGATGTAAAGAATTCATTCTTGAATGGTTGGATAACAGAAGAGGTATATATGGCACAACCACCTGGTTTTGAGAATCAAGTTTATCTTGATTATGTGTGTAAACTTAACAAAGCATTGTATGGTCTCAAGCAAGCTCCAAGGGCTTGGAATTTCAGGCTTGTTTCATTCTTGCAGGAAAAGGCTTTCAACCAAGCAAGGCAGATCCTTCACTCTTTATTAAAAAGAGTAATTCTGAGATCATCTACCTATGTGTATATGTAGATGATATTATATTGATAGGGAATGATGCAGATGGTATGAAGAAGATCAAAGATCAGATGAGAGAAGAGTTCAAGATAAGTGATTTGGGTTCACTTACCTACTTCCTAGGTTTGGAAGTTGTCTACAAAGATCATGGTTTGTTTCTCACTCAAAGAAAGTACATTAAGGACATGTTGGAAAAATTCAAGATGCAAGATTGTAAGATTGCAGGTACTCCAATGGAGGTCAATCACAGATACATTGACAAGAGTAGATATATGTTATAGTGTGAGTGTGCTAAGTCAATTTATGCACACACCAAGGAAATCACACATGGATGCTGCCAAAAGGATTCTCAAGTATCTCAAAGGAACCATAAATGAAGGACTTTATTATCCTTATGTATCTGATTTAGGTTTGAAGCTATTCTCTGATGCGGATTGGGCTGGCTCCAAGGAAGATAGAAGGAGCACTTCAGGTTATCTTACCTTTGCAGGTTCAAAGCTTATTTCATGGTCATCCAAGAAGCAACCCACAGTTGCTCTCTCTTCTACTGAAGCTGAATACAGAGGTCTTGCCATAGCTACACAAGAAGCTATGTGGATGAAGTCATTATTCAAAGATCTTGGATTGGAGTTTGGAACTCCAACTATTTATGGTGACAATATGAGTTCTATTCATTTGGCTACTAATCCTATTTTTCATGCAAGGACTAAACATATTGAAGTTCATTATCACTATGTACGAGTTAAGGTTCTAAGCAAAGAGATTCAAATATCATATATCTGCAGATATTTTAACCAAAGCATTGGATGGTACAAAGCTTTGCAAATTCAAGGCTATGATAGGTTTGCACGTAATCTTGGAAGATTGAAGACCTCAAGCATACTTGGCTTGAGGGGGAGCTGTTGGAGCAAATCTATGACAAGCCTAAGTATTGGCTTGAGTCCCACAAAGTCATAGAAGAAGCCTTAAAATGAAGACAATGTAAAGTTCACTTGTGAACTACCTCTTGTAACTTTTGAAGACTTTACTTAATGTAAAAGTAAAAGAATCTTAAGTGGTTGAGTCCACTTGATCAAAAAGGGAAAGAGGAGCCACGAATTTGTGATTTGTGGTAGATAGAGAATCAAATCAATCACTAATTGATTGGAGAGTGATTGAGGGAAGTTAGCCTCCCAAGCTCAACTATAAATAGATGGCAGCTTTAGTCATGGTTACAGAGACCTCAAAGAAGACCTCGAAGAGCTGAGCTTTATGCCATATCAAGGTGTGATTCTAAGGCACACATATGTATCAGTAAGTCCATTGTATTGTACAATCAATATACTTTCATTTTCATGATCATTTGAGTTCATATTTCCATGTTCTTGTGAAGTGTACTACTCACTGCCATATCTCTTAGTTTTCTCACTCAGATTGCAGAGATGGTTTCTCTGAGCTTGGTGCATCATTTTCAGTGATTTAACTTGCTAAAGTTAGCTCTATAAGTATACTACATGCTCACCAATTTGCATTTCATTTGGAAGTTTCAATCTTCAGTTGAAGTTAACCCTGTCTGTTCATTTTCACTTCTCTGTCAGGTACCCAACTTTTTTACTCATCTTGTCATAGCTGTTTCTCAGTGTGTACTTACTCAAATTCAATTATTTAAAGCTTGTTGTATTCAGCATACTGTCTATATAAGCATACAAATTTTCATAATCAATGGATTCTTAAACCTGGAGTTCGGTTCATTTTTTTGCTCACTCGTCTCATTACTGTAGCAGCCCGTGAAAATCGGAATGATGTCATCACTTGTTAAACATCATTCTCAGTGTGTGGTTCATTATTTTTTATGAGATTACTCTTGAAAGTTAGCCCTTTAAGTTAACTAGACTTCCCCAAAAGGAATTAAGCTAATTACTGATGTGCTTAGAGAATTATACAAAACACTTGACACGTGTATGAACCAAAATAGCAAGCTCTTCACCTCTGAGCTAATTCCAACTTATTTGTTTTGATCTATCTTTTTGAGAGTGATCTTCCAAGGTACATAGGGTGTCTAATACATCCATTGGCAAGCTAAAAGGGCCCACCATATACTCCTGGAGTTCATTTGGCTGGTGTAGATCAAGGATTTTGCAACACCTCTTCATCTTCAAGCACATACCTATCCATCTCCTCACAAAGTTCTTCAAGTTATAAATCCTTAGCAAGATAAATGGAATGCTTAGTAAATAATGAAGTGTCATACCCAAATCTGATTGGCTTCTCGCTCTCCCTTTGTGATCTCCTTAGAGCTTGGTTGGATGATTAAGGTAAGTTTTCCAACCTCTTCATCTTGGCCTTGCCCTTTGATTTCCATGCCTTGAATTCTTCTAGGTTGATGATGTTCTCATCATCTAATTTGATGTCTTCAATTTGTATTGGCTCGTCCTTAGTGAGGCTTGGAAATTCCTCTTCCAAGTCATATGGCAACTTAACCTTCCTGCATTCACTTTCAAACCAAGAATCATTCTCATCACACACCACATCTCTACTGACCATAAATCCTTTGTTGGATGGATTATAAAACATGTATCCTTTCTGATTTAAATCATACCCTATGAAGATGCACTTCTCTGCCTTAGGTCCTAGCTTACCTCTTATTTGAGATGGAACATGCACACAAGCAACACATCCAAAGATTCTGCAATGATCAAGTGATGGCCTTCTATCATGCCATGCTTCATATGGGGTCATCCCATCAAGTGATTTGGATGGCAACCTGTTAATGAGATAGGTGGCAGTAGATACACTCTTTGCCCACAAAGAATTAGGTAACCTTTTTTCATTAAGCATTGATCTAGCTATTTTCACAATTAACCTATTTCTCCTCTCTCCCACCCCATTTTGCTCAGGAATATACGTTGTAGTAATCTCCCTTTTGATACCTTTGTCCTGCAAGAATGCATAAAATTCATTTGAGAAGTACTCACCTCCTCCATCTGATCTTAGTCTCTTTAGCCTTCTTCATGTTTGGTTTTCCACAAGTGCAAGATACTTCTTAAAGCAACTGAACACTTCATCTTTATGCTTCATAAAGTACAAAATTGTACACCTACTGAAATCATCAATGAAAGACACATAATACCTTGAGCCAAAAATTGAAGGGTCCTTGGTTGGTCCCCACACATCTGTGTGGACAAGTTTCAAGTAATCCTCATGCATGTAGCCTTTCCTTGAGAAGGATAACCTGTGTGATTTGCCAAACTGACATGCACCACATTTATAGATCATATGTTCCTTGGGTACATTAGGTATCCCAAGCACACATTGATCTCTACATATTTGCTTCAAGGTTCTCTCACCAATATGCCCTAATCTTTTATGCCGAATTTTAAGCTCTGATAATGTTTGATCCTTGTAGTTATAAAGTGCAATATTTCTAGTGTCCTCAAGTTCAAATGTAAATAGTCTACCTATTTTTTCTCCCTTGCAAATTCTCTTGAATCCATGTTGGGGGTCCTCCACAAAAGCTCCATATTTGTTGAACCTAACCTGCAAACCCTTTTCCACTATCTATCCAACACTCATCAAATTCTTGGTGATTGTAGGTACATATAGAACCCTCCTCAATAGATTTCTATTCCCATATGAAGTTTTGACATTTCCTACCTTGAACACTAAATGATTGGTGTCATCACTTGTTTGCACTTGGTGCTTTCCCTTGGGCTCCTCAAGATAAAAAAGAAGATCTATATTGCCTGCTACATGGTTTGAACAGCCTGAGTCAATATAGAAGAGGTGCTCATCATTCATACGTTGTTTTGAAGTCATATTGATAATGAGAAGAAAATCCTCTTGATGCTCTGTATAATTGTTGAAGTCCTTCCTTGATTTGTATCCTCCTTGATAGTTGTTATTGTAATTGTTATTGTAGTTGTTTTTGTAGCCATGGTTGTAACCTTGATTATAATTGAATCTTCCTCTTGATTGTGAGTAGCCACCTCTTGAATATCCTCTTCCTCTCTGATTCTTGAAGTTCCTATAGCACTCATTTGTAGTATAATTAGATAGTCCACATATGTTGCATGGGGAAGAGTCGAAAGGTCTCCCCCCACCTTGCTTACCTCCTTTGGCCCTTCCTCTTGAGTTTCTACCTCTCCCTGCATAGCTAGCTTGAGAAGTAGTACCTTCATCCTCTACTTTATTGTTCTTCCCTTTATCTTTAGACTTTCCTTTATCTGTGTATAGGGCATAAGAGTTGTTACCTCTTGATGATTCTCCATTTTTGTTGAGCTTGGCTTCATGGGTGAAGAGTTGTCCCATGAGTGTGGTAAGATCTCAAATCTGCATATCCATGTAAAGATCCATAGCAGTTGTGAAGGCTTCCCACTTATCATCTTCCTTGATGCCATTGATTACCTGTCTCACTATTTGCTCCTCTTCAATCTCTTCTCCTATGCTTGCTAATTGGTAAGCCACATCTTTGACTTTAGTCACATATTCTGAAACACTTTGCTTGGGTTGCTTCCTTTGAGTGGTAAACTCAATTGATATGTATCCATAGGGACTCCTTCCTTGTAAATATGTCTTCATCCTCAAGGACCATGCTTGATAGTTGTTCCTGTTCAGGGAAACCACCTCCCATTTTACCTTTTGACTAGCTTTGGCCTTGTCCAGACCTAGTGTCCGCCCTAGTTAAAAAATAGGTTCCTAGGATAATTTGGAGGCTCAAACGAGATCTAAAAAATATGAAAATTGGTAAGTACTTAGATCTAATAATCCTCAAGCTGGAGGACTCCTTGGCTTGCAAAAAATGGAGTAAGAATCATCAATAATGGTATTTACAATGGCATGTAATGATTAAAATCACTATTGTAAAAGAGTTATCATTTGAAAAATTATGTAGTCCTAGTTGCCAAGCCTTTGTTGACTATTTTGCTTGCTTTTGCTTGACTCTCCCTCTGTTTTGATTCTCTCTGATGGCTTCCTTGTCTTGTAAATCCACCTTGACTACCGTGGCTACTACCAACACTCCCCTTCTCTCGTGTTTGTTGTCCTTTATAGACACTTGTTGTGAAGAGTGTTTGATGTAGTATTCTACGACATCTGTGGCAAGATGATGTTCTTGCAAGCATAGTCCTCATGCTAGATCTATCATAAATTGATCCCAATCTACTGGACCTGGGATGTTTGGATGTGGTAGTCGTAGCTGGTCTGCATGGATTGCTTGTTCTACTGTAAAGATGTGCAACAAGTGGGTGGGTCTAAGAATGAAAATCTCAATGTGGTACTCCTAGAACCTTATAGAAAACATCTCCTCAAAGGTCTACTTATAGCAAGAACATAAATATTTAATGCATACATGCCAAGCATAGATGGTGTTGATGGATGGTGTTTGGCTCATATCATATACTAGTTCACGATTACCTTCAGAGAACTCTGGGATAGAAATATACCGTGCTTGGACATTCTTGAAAGTTTTGAGAACAACAATCATTAGCTAAAAAATCTTCATGCACATCTTGGTGGCAATGTCTGGCATATTCTTGAATCTTGATGACTAGTGGTGTATAGTGGATATCATGTAAGTGATTGTGGGTGGTTCCCTAGGGGGAGCGAAATAAGGATAGTTTAACCACTAGGAACACCCTTTAGTATTACAAAATTTGATTGCAAATGCTGGCCATGGTCGGTGATGGGCAATAGGGTAGTAGCAAGGGCTACATTTAATGTACAATGGCACATTCAACCAAGTGCGCATCATCTCAGGATAATCTAATAGTAGCCATGCACACTAATTTGGTTGGAAAATAGTTCCTTAGTGTGCCATTTTGGGTAGGTCATTCTGCTCGACGTGCATAGCAAATGTGGGTTCTATTCTAGTAACCCTCTTGATCTTTGCATTATAATTTTCCAGTAATACAAAATATAGCACATATTGCAGTTCTGAGGTGGTGATGAATCGTTGACGTGAACGGCTTGAAAATAAGCCAACTTTAGAACTGTTTCTTCAAGGTTGGACATAGATTGTATTTGTACAACCACCATACTATCATGAGTATTGCCTATTTGTTCTACCCGCTTGAGCCAGACTGGTGCCTCAATTTCAAAGGCGTCTTGTCCCTCTTTAGTAGTGCACCCTCCATGTAGGAGCATGGGTTCATATGGTTCTTTGAATGATTCTTCTACAAGAATTTCCACTAGTGCTTCTGGATCTGGGTCTACAAGCAAAGAGGGTGGTCTTTCATATTGTAATAATCGAGCTTAGAGTTTCTTCAATGCATATCTGTGAGAAAAATGAGGAGCTGAGCTTAAGCACACTCTCAAAGAATATATGAGATGAGATATGAGAGACAAATAAGTGAGCAATCCTTAAATCAACAAGAATACAAAGTTCAATAGTTGAAGCTAACTCAAGCTCAAAACTACTTGAAAAGAACAAAGCTGATAACACTATCAAATGAGCTCAATGATACACATGAAGCCAATGTATAATGGTCAAGAGTGTGTGGTATACACCACTCCACTTGAGTCCCTAGGATGCACTCCACAACTACAAAAAATGAGTCGACTGTCTCTCAACTCCAGCCCTTTGTCTGTCTGCCAAAAATGCTTAGAAGCCTCTGTTTAAATAGGCATAACTCTCTAATTCATGGAAGTTTGGTGAAACTATTTTAGATGGAGATTCTCCATGATATGACAAACAACTTTGCTGAAGAAACCATTTTGAGATGATGCACGTGGCTCAAGATACAAGCTTCCAAAGTTGGCCTACTGGCCGTTTTTAGCAATCTGCCAATTCTCTACCTACCAACTTGCGGCCATCATAACTTGAGTTTGGAGATGAATTTGTGGGAGACTTTTGGGGAGCTGATACTTGATATTATGGAGAACATTTCAGCTTTTGAATCAACCAAAAATTACTCACGGTTAGCGAGATATGTTCCGTGCAAAATTGCCTTCAGAAAAGGTGTGCTGCTATCTTGAAATTTTTCCTAAATTATAGGAACACTTTTCCAACTTGGCATTGACTTCAAATATGCTTTATTCTCGACTATGGTTGATGTGGAAAACATAATAAATCACTCTAAGAATATAATGAACTTTAATAAAGAGTTCAACCTATAATAATACTTTGAAGAGATGATGTGGACTTGCATATTCCAACACCTTCCCTCAAGTCCAACATCTTCAAAATAATAAGAATCTGAAATAAAATGCTTGCTGAAGGCATATGAAGATGAGCCTTCCCTTATTTGTTGAAGATGCATGATGATCCTTCCCTTACTCATGACTTCCTTCCCTTGAGGGGAGCTCCATCATGCCAAGTGATGATCTATGCTTGATGAACAAATCATTGTCGAGAGCATTAGTGAAGAGGTCAGCCACATTTTCCTTTGTGTTGCAATGGTGTAAGATGATATCACCACTTTGTATCTTCTCTCTGATGAAGTCTCCCTCACTTCAATGTGCTTGGTTCGTTGATGCAAGACTGGATTCTTTGCCAAAGATTCAGCTGAGACATTATCACAATGAATGGTGGTAGGTTGGTTTTCACCAAAACCAATCTCATCCAAGTATCTTCTCAGCCAAATAGCTTCACAAGCTGAGGTTTGTGAGAGCTTGTATGCAGGTTCTGTAGAGGATAAGCTGATTGTACTTTGCTTTTTGGAACTCCATGAAATAGCTCCATTGCCTAGGAAGAAGGCATTTCCACTTATGCTCTTTCTATCAACCAAGTTTGTTGCATAATCTGAATCACTAAATCCATGAAGATTCAATGTATCTCCTCCATAGAGAATTCCAAGTGAAGAAGTACCTTTCAAATATCTTAGTATCCTCTTTGTGTGTTGAATCTTCCACTTCCCCTTGATGAGAATAGTGCTTTGTCATTTGATGTTGATGCCTTTCCTCCATCATGTATTGACTTCATTGCAGCCTGCCTTTGATCTTCATCTCTGAATTTCCATCTCCTCAAGAGATGGCTTCTCCCTCAAGATGATGAGGCCTTGAACTAAGCCTTCATATCCATCTCGCAATCCATGGATGATGATTGTAGAGAGCTCGTTGTCAGACATCTTATCTCCAACAGCCACTAGTTGTTGATGTAGATCCTTGACTCTCTTGATGAAGCTTGAAGCATCCTCTCCTTGCTTCCTCGTACAATTGGTAAGTTCAGCCCTCAATGCCACTTGCTTCGAGGTGCTCCTGGACTTGTAGATATTCTTCAATGTCTCCCATGCCTTCTTGGGAGTCTTCACATCAAGGAGATGGCTGAAAATTTCATCTTTGACACTCAACCTTATCATATGAACTACAAACATGGCCTTCTTATCCCATTTGGACGATTCTTCTTCACTTTCAATCGGTCTGTCCATCGAAACTAAATCCCAACAATCTTTAAAGAAAAGTAAGGACTCCATCTTTACCTTCCATGTAGCATAGTTGTTGTCATTGAGCTTCTCAACTCCTTCTAAGTGTAGGTTGTGGAGACTTGGTGCCATCTTCAACTGCAACAAGTTGAATCGAGACTCTTCCCTTTCCTCAAATATGCTCACACTAGGCACTTCTAACCTAGGTGCTCTGTTACCATGAGAAAAATGAGGAGCCGAGCTTAAACACACTCTCAAAGAATATATGAGATGAGATATGAGAGACAAATAAGTGAGCAATCCTTAAATCAACAAGAATACAAAGTTCAATAGTAGAAGCTAACTCAAGCTCAAAACTACTTGAAAAGAACAAAGCTAATAGCACTATCAAATGAGCTCAATGATACACATGAAGCCAATGTATAATGGTCAAGAGTGTGTGGTATACATCACTCCACTTCAGTCCCTAGGATGCACTCCACAACTACAAAAAATGAGTCGACTGTCTCTCAACTATTGCCCTCTGTCTGTCTGCCAAAAATGCTCAGAAGCCTCTGTTTAAATAGGCATAACTCTCTAATGTGTGGGATTTTGATGAAATTGTTTTAGATTGAGATTCTCCATGATATGGGGAACAACTTTGCTGAAGAAACCATTTTGAGATGACGCATGTAGCTCAAGACACAAGCTTCCAAAGTTGGCCGTCTAGCTGTTTTCAGCAATTTGCCAATTCTCTACCTACCAACTTGCGGCCAGCATAACTTGAGTTTGGAGATGAATTTGCGGGAGATTTTTGGTGACCTGATACCTGATATTATGCAAAACATTTCAGCTTTTGAATCAACCAAAAAGGATGCACGGTTAGCGAGATATGATCCGTGCAAAAATGCCTTTAGAAAAGGTGTGCTGCTGTCCTGCAATTTTTCCTAAATTATAGGAACACTTTTCCAACTTGGCATTGAATTCAAATATGATTTATTCATGACTATGGCTGATGTGGAAAACATAATAAATCACTCTAAGAATATAATGAAGAGTTTGGGGAGATTTTGCCAAGCTCAGAGGGAAACAACATACAGCCAGTGGCTAGGGCATGCAGAATAAGCATCTTGATTCATTAAGTGAGAACAATGTTGATTTGACAGGACCCTGGAAGCAAAAAAAGTGACAGATGGAATTAAAAAAGAGAGAGTTCAACCTATAATAATACTTTGAAGAGATGATGTGGACTTGCATATTCCAACAATCTGGAGGGTTTCCAATCCCTCTATAGTTTCTCGAATGGTGGTAGCCTCCAGCCTAGATGTGCTTATTGTTAATTGCTTCTTGAGATTGGCACATTCTGCTTCTAGCTTCTGGTATGGTTCTAGAAAACTAGCATGTTCCTCGAGTAATATCTTGATGTGATCAGAGGGAATAACTTGAAACCTCATTGGATTGATCATTGTGCTCAATGTTCCTACAATGGCCCGGCCTTGAGATTGTCTTGGTTTGGCTATTGTAGTCTCTTATTCTCTTCCAGTGCTGCAAACATGTGCTTCCTAAGAAGCCCTAGATGTCTTCCTAATTTCACATGTTGGTGCATGACAATCATCAATTGAAGGATTATGGAGAAATGAAGTCAAGGAGTCAAGAAGAAAACAAAGTCAGATGGTTGAAGGAAGGACATATTCAGAAAACCCAAAGATATGTACACATATGTACATTAGCTGACTTATACCTTTGTTTAAGTCATACACTTGTATATATTCATCTATAAATATGTTGAAAAATGTCGGGCAAGGAGAGGAGAAGAAGATTTGAGAATAGGGAGAGAGAAATTAGTGTCATTAGACACATTGGAAGTGAGTGAATTATCTATCCTCACTTGAATGTAAATTTTTCTGAAGAAATCGAGAAACTTGCGCCCGATGTTTTACTGTCTGCTCCTTCTGTGTTTATTCTTTTGAGAAATCCTTCTGCACTTATCTAAGTCCATAGCTAATCTATCTATGGCTAGAATTTGAGAGGTTAATTGCAATCAGGTTGAGAGAATTTTGATTAGGAACATTCATATGTAAGAATGTTCTAAGAGTCGTAAAATCTGGCGCACATTTCATCTTCAATGAAATGATCATTGCTCAGTCCACAGTGTAAAGTTTTACACAAATGAGGGCTTAAAATTTAAGTTAGAAGGTAAGCCATCTATGGCTAGAAGATCTTGATCAAACGGGTTCAGAGTTGGGAGAACCAATGCTAAGAAGTTGCAGGTGTCAAAGTCGCCATTGCAGAGAAGCACTTTCAGACATAGGTAAAGTGTTTCATACATTTCTCAGTGTGTACTTAATCTTTTTGAGAGATTTAACTTGGCAAAGTTGCGCAACCTTAAGGCAAAGTGTTGTGCAAAGTTTTATCAAAAACTTTACAGGATTGATTAGTCAATGAGTGACTAATCTGCAACAGTTTTTCTGAAGAAACTGAATTTTTCAGAATAATCAATTTTTTGATAATTTGGTGAAGATTCTCTAAATTAGGTGGAGTCTAAAGTTGATCTTGATATAGAGGTGATCTAAATTCAAGGTCAACTTGTTCTTTTGGAGATTAACACTCTCCATCAGTGGTATCAGAGCAGGTTGTGTCAAAATTGAGAAGAAGAAGACTCCGACTATTGCAGAAGTACAAATCTTTACATTTTGAAGGTGCAGAAGGGTAAAGTTTGAAGAAAGATTGAAGGAAGACATACAAAGAGCATCAAAAGGATCAGAAGGAGCAACATTCGAAGTAAAGGTACATTCATTATCTGTAAAGGTTAAAGATTTGAAGCTACAGGTGAAGTAAAGATGGGAGATAGTCTCCAAATTGAAAAGTTGGATAGAGAGAACTATCCTGCATGGTCTATGAGGATGGAAGCTCATCTTATGAGCAAAGATTTGATAGGATATATCACAGGAGATGAAGAAAAGCCAGAATTCAGAGATCCTAGTGTTCCAACTAGGGAGGAGCTTGCAGATTTGAAGAATTGGATGAAGAAGGATGCTCAAGCAAGAAGCATCATCTACATGGCAGTCAATGACTATTTGCTTCCTCACATTAGAGGACTTGAAAGTGCATGTGACATTTGGAATGCTTTGGAAGAGCATTTCCAAAATACAACCAAATCAAGGAAGGCTTCACTATGGGCAGAGTTTACTACCTTCAAGAGGAAGGCCTCACAATCAATCTCTGATTATGTGACAAAGATGAAGGACATTGCAGATTCTTTAGGTGCAGTTGATGAAGATATTGAAGAAGACAAATTGGTAAGACAAATACTTACAGGGCTAAGAGGAGATGAGAAGTGGAAGCCTTTCATTTTATCTACAGAACTTTCATTAGATCACTTTACTCCTGATTTGAATCAATTGTTAGGTCATATGCTAACTTTTGAGAATGATATCAAAGGAGATGTTGATAAGAGTGCAGGTCATGCAATGTATTCTAAAGACAAGAAGAAATCCAACAAAGGAAAGCAACAATCAGGTGAAGAAGAAGGTACTTCAAACCAAGCAAACTTCATAAGAGGAAGAGGAAATGGCAGAAGTAGAGGAAGAGGCAGAAACAACAAAGAGAATGCAAGAGCTTGTTGGATATGTGGTAAGACCAATCATCTATCTCATGATTGTTGGCATAATAATCAAAACAATGGTAATTATCAGAACTTTAATCAAAGAGCAAGAGGTGGTAGATTTCAGAGAGGAAATTTCAGAGGTAGAGGTGGTAGGAATTCTTTTGGAAGAGGTGGTGGAAGAAACTTCCAAAATCAATCCTATAATAACACCTACTACAACTATGCATCAGATCAAAAGGAGGACTCAACTCTCATTATGAATACATGTGAAACTTCACATGAGGACATGAGAGTGTTTTATATTGATTCAGGATGTAGTAATCATTTGAGTGGAAATATTGCTTTGATGACTGACCTAGATCACAATGCAATTAATCATACAGTGCAGACAGGTGATAATACAAAGCATAAGGTAAAGTCAATTGGATCAGTCAAAGCTAAGGATGGGAGCACTCTTCTGAGTAAGGTACTTTATGTTCCCACAATTCCAAAGAATTTGATCAGTGTAGGTCAAATTGTGGAAAAAGGTTATGAGGTAAGGTTTACCAATGATGGAGTTTATGTGGAAGACCCTAGTCAAGGGTATAAACAAGTTATTGCAGGAAAGAAAGAAGGAAGGCTTTTCACATTGAAGGTACAAGGAAATGTTGGACATGCTATGTTCACATATGGAGAGCAGAAGGTGTCAGAATTGGATCTTTGGCACAAAAGACTTGGACACTTTAATGAAAGAGGTATCAAAGAAATGATTAACAATGATTCAGTGCTTGGAATGCCTAACATTGAAGGTCAACACATGACATACAGATGTGAGGCATGTCAATTAGGTAAGGCTCATAAGCAATCCTATTCCAAGCATGGATTTATGTATTCAGAAAGACTTGAATTGGTGCATACAGATGTGTGGGGTCCTTCAAAGGACTTTAGTATAAATGGTTCAAGATATTATGTCATATATGTTGATGATGCTACCAGGTGGATCACAATTTATGTGATTAAGGAAAAGTCAGAAGTGTTTAATACATTTAAACACTACCATGCATATGCAGAAAGGATTACAGGTCAAAAATTGAAGAGACTAAGGTCAGATGGAGGGGGAGAGTATTTTTCAAATGAGTTCAATGATTATTTGTGGAATGCAGGTATAAAGAGAGAAGTTACTTGCAGGTACTCTCCTCAACAAAATGGGGTAGTAGAAAGAAGAAATAGGACTCTTGTTGAGTTTGCAAGGTCCATGATGAAAGAGAAGAATTGCCCAAATTATTTGTGGGCTGAGGCTGTTAATACAGCTACATATTTGGTTAATAGATTGCCTTGTAAAGCTTTGCAGGGTATGACACCATATGAAGCTTGGTGGGGTAAGAAACCTACCTTGGATCATTGTAGAATATTTGGATGCTTGGCATATGCATATGTGCCATCTCAATTGAGGCATAAGTTGGAGCCTAAGGCAGAAAAGTATGTATTCATTGGTTATGATGATAAGCAAATGGGATACAGGTTGTGGAGTCCATCCACAAAGCAATTTATTGTATCCAAGGATGTTACATTTGATGAGCAAGGTACTTGGTATGCAGGTAAATATAATGTACATGCAGATGATGAAGAAGTAGTGGAACAAAGGAAAGGTAAAGCAAAGATTCAATTACTTGGTGAAAGTGAGAGTAATGAAGTGCAGATTGAAGTTGAAGAGAGGCCAAGGTTTGATCCAGAATGTGATGAACCAGAGACCTCAAGAAGTGCAGAAGTTAGGAGATCATCTAGGCACAAATGGCAACCTACAAGGTATAGCTATGACACTTCATTCTTGACTACTAAAGATTATGCTTATTTGGTAAAAGCAGATGAAGACCCTTCTACATATGAAGAAGCCAAAGGGAAGAAGAATTGGGAAGATGCTATGCAAGAGGAGTATGATGCATTGATAGAGAATCAAACATGGGATTTGGTTCCTAAACCTAATAGTCAGAAAATCATTGGTTGTAAGTGGGTTTACAAGACTAAGAGATTTGCAGATGGAAGTGTGTCTAGGTACAAAGCTAGACTTGTTGTGAAAGGATATGCACAGACATATGGAGTGGACTATGATGAGACCTATAGTCCTGTGGCAAAGATGACAACCATCAGGACACTCATTGCAATTGCTGCTTGTAAAGGTTGGAAGTTATCTCAATTAGATGTTAAAAATGCTTTCTTGAATGGTTACATTTCAGATGAAGTCTACATGGAGCAACCAGATGGGTTCAAAGATCAAGTGAGTCCAAATTATGTATGTAAGCTCAAGAGAGCTTTGTATGGGTTGAAGCAAGCCCCAAGGGCTTGGAATTATAGGCTTGTAAAATTCTTGAATGATCTTGGATTTCAAGCATCAAAGGCAGATAGTAGCTTGCTAGTCAAAGCAAGTGAAAATGGATTCATTTATGTGTGTATTTATGTTGATGACATAATACTTACAGGAACAGATGATAAGGGGATACAAATGATCAAGAAGCAGATGGAGAAAGAGTTCAAAATCAGTGATTTGGGGAACCTATCATTCTTCTTGGGAATGGAGATCTCTTATACTCAACATGGAGTATATGTGACCCAAGAAAGGTATCTTAAAAATTTGCTAACCAAATTTAAAATGGAAGATTGCAGGGTTGCACCTACACCTTTGGAAGTGAACCATAAATTATCTAGGTTTGGAGGAGAAGAGTTCAGAGATATGAAACTCTATCAAAGTTTGGTTGGTAGCTTTATTTATGCTACATTGACAAGGCCTGACTTGTCATATGCAGTTGGTGTGCTTTCACAATTCATGCATTGTCCTAGAAAGGAACATTGGATTGCAGGACAAAGAGTACTTAGGTACATCAAGGGTACACTCAAAGAAGGGTTGTACTATGGGTTTACTTCAGATACAAGAATCAAGATATATAGTGATGCAGATTGGGCAGGTAATGTGGATGATAGAAGATCAACACATGGATACTTGTGCTATGTAGGAGACAAATTGATTTCATGGTGTTCCAAGAAGCAACATACAGTTGCTTTGTCATCTACAGAGGCAGAATATAAAGGTATGGTGGAAGCTGCAAAAGAGGTAATATGGCTAAAGACACTTTTGAAAGTTTTTTATGTGATTCAGAGTACTCCTATTATTTGTGGAGACAATATGAGTTCATTATACTTGGCAGCTAATCCTGTATTTCATGCTAGAACTAAGCATATTGAAATACAGTATCATTTTCTGAGAGAGAAGGTCATTGAGAAAGAGATTGAAGTCATACACACTCCCACAAAAGATCAAGTTGCAGATATGATGACTAAAAGTCTAGATGGACCAAAACTACAAAGATTCAAGGATATGGCTGGAGTAAAGAAGATAGAAAAGAACCTCAATTAATGATTGAGGGGGAGCTGTTGGTGCATGACAATCATCAATTGAAGGATTATGGAGAAATGAAGTCAAGGAGTCAAGAAGAAAACAAAGTCAGATGGTTGAAGGAAGGACATATTCAGAAAACCCAAAGATATGTACACATATGTACATTAGCTGACTTATACCTTTGTTTAAGTCATACACTTGTATATATTCATCTATAAATATGTTGAAAAATGTCGGGCAAGGAGAGGAGAAGAAGATTTGAGAATAGGGAGAGAGAAATTAGTGTCATTAGACACATTGGAAGTGAGTGAATTATCTATCCTCACTTGAATGTAAATTTTTCTGAAGAAATCGAGAAACTTGCGCCCGATGTTTTACTGTCTGCTCCTTCTGTGTTTATTCTTTTGAGAAATCCTTCTGCACTTATCTAAGTCCATAGCTAATCTATCTATGGCTAGAATTTGAGAGGTTAATTGCAATCAGGTTGAGAGAATTTTGATTAGGAACATTCATATGTAAGAATGTTCTAAGAGTCGTAAAATCTGGCGCACATTTCATCTTCAATGAAATGATCATTGCTCAGTCCACAGTGTAAAGTTTTACACAAATGAGGGCTTAAAATTTAAGTTAGAAGGTAAGCCATCTATGGCTAGAAGATCTTGATCAAACGGGTTCAGAGTTGGGAGAACCAATGCTAAGAAGTTGCAGGTGTCAAAGTCGCCATTGCAGAGAAGCACTTTCAGACATAGGTAAAGTGTTTCATACATTTCTCACTGTGTACTTAATCTTTTTGAGAGATTTAACTTGGCAAAGTTGCGCAACCTTAAGGCGAAGTGTTGTGCAAAGTTTTATCAAAAACTTTACAGGATTGATTAGTCAATGAGTGACTAATCTGCAACAGTTTTTCTGAAGAAACTGAATTTTTCAGAATAATCAATTTTCTGATAATTTGGTGAAGATTCTCTAAATTAGGTGGAGTCTAAAGTTGATCTTGATATAGAGGTGATCTAAATTCAAGGTCAACTTGTTCTTTTGGAGATTAACACTCTCCATCATCACATTGGTTACCTGTTGCTCATGTAGCATGTCCTTCAAGTCTTTGATAGCTTGAGCATCAACATCCGATACCTTGGCCTCTAGTTCTTTGTGAGCTCATTGTAGCGTGAGGTATTTAGTCTGAAGTGTTTCATTGTTAGCTACCAATGCTATAATTTGTGCTTGTAATCTTTGAGATTCAAGTTGTAAGGTAGCGTTTAGGTCTTCCAATTGTTGATAATCTTGCTGAAGCTTTGAGACACACTAAATCATCGTATTGAATGTATTATTTATAGCTGTAGATGCAAAGGAGGTAGTGTTCGATGTAGGGGGAATGGAATGGGAATGGTGGATGCAATGCATGATGGTGCCAATGATGTTGGCGGAGGGGGGATCGGGGATGGTGGAAGTGTGGGGGGAGGGGGAGGTGCGATGGGTGGAGAAATGTCCATGGTTTTGGATAGTGCAGTGTATGTGGGAGCTACCATGAAGGTGGGGATGGTAGGTGCGGTGATCATGGTATTTGTGTACAGTGAAGTGGATATAAGTGTTCGTGCACCTAATGTCTATGTGGTGGGAACATGAATGAAGCTTTCCATGAATGATACATAATGGGATGGGGCGATGGTGACGATGTAAGTCTACAAAAAGACAATTTTTTTAAACCATATTCAACCATTTCTAAATTTTGAGTTATCAAAAAAGGGTGTTTTTAAAATATATATTTTCTATGGAATGTTTAGGTGCAATTATTTTTGGGGCTTGGAGGTTTTTCCAAAATTTTATTTGACTATTAGGGATGATGTTTCTTTATTTGTAATAAAAGAGGACACTATAGTGTCCAATTTTGGTATAGCACTAGTGTTAAGGAGCCTCAAACTATAGATGAATGCATAAGAATGTGGATCAATATTGAGGACAATTTGGGTGATGAGTTAGAACTTTCTAAACTCTATAAGCATTCAGATCATTCTACTAGCTTCAAATCCAAACACTCAACATCAATAGATGAATTAGTGGAATAAGTTGCTTGAACGTTATGAGTACCAAGGAAAAAACCCTAGAATGGCCTTAGTGAAGCATTGCTACACTTTTGTAGGAGACCATGCCGCCAACATTTGTCCCTTGGTAACTCAAAACTTAGAAAACTTAAATGCCCAGTATTGCACCATCGAGAGAAAGTACACAGATCATATTGTGCAGGATTTCCCATACAACAAACAAGCAGTTAGGGAAAACTACCAATAGCCTTAGTAGCAACTAGGTAGATATCACCAACCATACTATCGGTCACACCAAAATTACTAGCCACATTATCAAGCATGGTTGTGACCTCAACCGATACTAGGACAACAACCACCATCCCCTGCCAATGTAAATTATATTAAATATGCAATACTAGAGGATAACTTGAAGAGATCTCTAGTGCCAACTTCTCCTTTGATTTTAGATAGTGATCCTAAGCTCAAAGTTTTGACTCAACACATATAGTTAATCCACCGAATTACTATACTGAATCCCTTGAGCATAATGAGATCTATCAATATGAAGCACCACTAATAGAACCTAATTGGGAACCTAAATATTCTAATGTAATGTGTACAAAGCCAAAACATAGGCCCCAATTGAGACAATTGAGACCTCAAGCCCCTAGAGAACCATGTTAGAGATGTCATGAAGATCACTTTATTTGTGATTGTCCCCTTTCTCCACCAGAACATCCTCAGTCCATTATGATTCAAGGCTTTTGCTATGATTGTGGAATGGAACATCTTCTCAAAGATTGTCCTAAAAACCCAGCCAATGCACAAAAGATCCCTCCAATCAATGTCATTGGCTTGGTAGTAGAACCTAATGGAAGTGTGACTAATATCACCCCTCTACAGGTAGTCACTAGAATAGAGGCTCTACAAAAGGTTCTCGATTTAGAACAACAAAAGAAGTCAAAGGCTAGTGAGTTAGGGAGCACAAGTAAAAAGAGAGTGAGATCTTTGAAAGATAGCCAAGAGAGAATGAAGAGACAATGGGCAAGGAAACTGAGTGAATTGGAAGAAAGCCTTAGAGAAATCAAAACCAAAATAGCATCACTCCCATCTCAAAATCCCTCTCAAACACCACCAAAATTCAATCTATCAATCCACACCCTGCCATCTATCCTACCTCAATCTAGAGCACGATCAATCTTAACAGATCCTACTCCAAAGGGATTGAACATGATGTTCAAGGCCTACTAGTTTCACCTTCAAGATGGACCAAATTTTAGCTTAGATAAATGTTATCCCCAGGTGGATTTAGAGATTCATAGGACAAAGCTTGTGCAAAAATGGTAGACCTGGCTAAAGCTATGTTGTATGCCAGTCATCTTTTAAATATGAAAAACTCAATTAAACCAAAATTACATTTTGAAGGATAGAGTAGTTGGTAGCTAGACCCAAGACTATAGCTACACTAGAGGTTCATAATGGTGGAAGTGAAAGAGTAAGCTTACCATAACAGAAAGCTTATGCTCCTAGTTCTAGAGATGATGGAACTCCTTCCTCAATAAACATTACTCTCAAGAGTTCCTAAGAGAGATACAAGAGGAGAAATGGGCCAAGGAGAGAGAAGACCCTCCAATCCAAGAAGTGGACGATCTTCATGATCAGCTCCCTCACGACATTCCCTCTATCTATGGAGAGCAAGAAGACATGCAATCAAGTAAGACATTAGAGTTTGAATCCAATTCTTTACAAGAATTGCCTCATTTCATAGGCCCTTGGGAATCTAAGTCTATTCAAATGAGAACTCCCACACTAATGGTTAGAAACAATGCATCAGTTCTACCTAGGAACAACAAAGTAGTCAACAACAATAAAGTGCAAAGTCATCTCACTTTAGAGGAACTACTTAGAAAATTCGTTTCGATCAAATGGTCTCCCCTACAAATTTAGTGTTTTCAATTTTTATAGTAAATGTTATGACCCTTTTAACATGCATTTTGGACAAAAAACTTAAGAATTGGTCCTGAACCTTGAATAAAATAACCAAAATGACTCTAAAAAATTACTAACAAACGTCCTAGAGTATGGATCACAGCTTTTGATGCTCAAGAAGCCTTGGCCTTTACAAAAGGGGAGTGGTTTTACAAAGATCCATTCTCATATGATCAAAATATACATGAAATACCTTGAATTTGGGCAAGTATGGTAGTGGTTGTCTTTGTTATCCAAACTCGCTATCCTCTTCAAGCCTTCTTATTCTTGGCAAGCTCCAAGGGATTTGTAATACAATTCATGGCCCATTTGAAAATTTTGATTGGCCCCTTTGCTTCAAGTCTCTACTTATTTTTGTCTTATCTAATTCTTAAAACTTTTCCCAACAAATGCCCCATCCTAGATCCTTTTGTCCTCAATGAGTGTATATCATGGCATGATGGGGTCTTAAACCAGAACAATTGTATCTATGAACAAAAGGTACATAAGAGTAATTGTATTGTATATAGGTTGGTACCTTATTGAAGGTCAAAACTATGTTGGAGTAGTTTTTGAATAGCAATCATCCCTAGTGAGAATTGGTGTCTTCTACTTGTTTCTTGGCAAGACTTTTTACATCATCCCTCTTGAACATACATGTCATATCTGCATCTATACCAAATTTGGACTTTATGTAAGTTTATGCTGATGCACAAATGTTCATGATCATCAAAGGGAACATTGAAACAAGATCTTTATGATGTATTTTTATCATGCATTACAATATTGGTCTAGATATCTTTGTTTATAATCATTTCATAATTCTTTCATTAAGTACATATGTCCTTATCTACAATTCTTTGTTGCAAGTATCTCGATATTTGCATGAATGTCTTCATCAAGGCCTCTAGGTTGAAACTTTGGAGTTGAACCATGATCCCCTTCTTCATTTGTTTATGCTTCATTTCAGACTTCAATGGTTGGGCCCTCAATTGATGATGGTGATTCATCTTCTTGCTAGGCTTCTACATGTGTACCTTTTTCTATGGTTTATGTATTTTCTCCTATAGGTTGTGTAACTAGTCAATACATTGATTCATATAAAGCCTTGAGTCCTTAAATCTGAGTTTATTCATTCTTGATCTATGCCCACAATGATTTGTACTAATCTTGCAGTGCTAATAGTGCTGACCACTTGTTGGTGGAAGACATAGCATTGTCGATTCTTTGAAGATATTTTCCCTCAGATCATCTCACTCTTGTTCCAAGACTTTTAATATTCCGTGCATATTTTGTTATTTTTCCTTAGCAATTTGAAATTGAAATTCTTTATGTTTCTTGAGTTCTTGGATTGTGCCTTGATAGTTAGCTCTTCTTTTGGAGTGACTCTAGGAGGATTTGAGATTCTCTTTGTCTTCTCTCTAGTGCTCCCATCTACTCTTATAAAGTCATCTTCTCTTGGTTTGCAGTACTGAGTTGTGACTTGAGGTCTTTGATGAATTCATTCATATTCATAAGACCTTGGAAGGCATCTCAACATTCCTCTTCAATGTGCTTAACTTCAATCTACATCTCTTGGACCTCGGCAACTTCATCTCCCTATGTGTAGGGTCTCTTAGTCTAGAAACGCTCTCGTTCTTGTGTCTTTTGTAAATGGATAGGCGTCTAACATGTTGGTATTTTGGGATTCATTGCCTTGATGATTTTGAGTAGCTCTAGAATAATTAAAATGATGGGATGTTGAGAGAATGTAGGTATGATAGGAGTGATTGATGGAAGTGATGGTGGAAGTGATGGAGATGGAAAAATGATAGGATATTGACTATATGAAATAGAAGTAGACAAAAATGGTGAAGATAATGGAGAATGATATGAAGGTGATGCAAAGGATGGAAAAGAAAATTATTGTAGAATAGGAGGTTTGATGAAAGATGAATGAGACAATTGTTGGTTGGCAAAAATATAAGAGAAAAAGGAACCAAAAAGTGACTTGTGTGTGTATGGTGGTTGAGTTTTGTCGGATGAAATGGTGAGTGTTTGAATGTGGAATGGTGTGTATCATGTCTAGTCCTAGACCACATCCTTCATCAACTATCTGTTTGTCTTTATTCATAGAGAAACATTGTGATAAAATAGGTGGGATGCATGGTGTGGTGAGGGCTTACGTGTTTAAGGTTATCAAACTTTTGCAAGCTCCAATTGTGAGGCTTGGCACAGACTCGCCTCTCATCATTTACATCTTCACCATTTATGTTTTTTTTTTAATTATCTCAATTGAAGACACCAAGACTACACTCATAACCTTGAAGGAGAGTGTTGAAGTAAAGGTGCAAACTTATTTATGGCTTGGATAAAAGCCAAAATATGATTGAAGAGTTGAAGTAATAAAAAAAGGTGCACCCTTATTCACATGGAGTGATTTGAAGAACCAAAAGTCACCCAAGGCAATGGAAGGACAAAAGACAACAAGTGGAAGTTCATGAGGCAACAAAAGATGCAAGGGTAGGTGAAGAGACACAAAATCCATCCAAGTTTATCTACATATAGAAGGATTTTGGACATGAAAATTCTTGGAGATTACAAGGATATGGTGTAGAAGCATAAAATGGTCATCTTCTCACCAATAAATATGAGAAGGGCCCCAAATAGTTTGCTACAGGGCACATATGTTTTCTAGCAACATACCTTTCTACACATAGCCACCTTGTGAAGGTGTTTAAGAGGACAATTTCTAGAAGAGCTTCTTTAACTTCCGTTGTGCATGTTGGAGTGAAATTTCTCCACATTTACTATCAGATATTTGGTATTAGAGCTATGGAGATGAATGATTTTGTACATAATACAATTTTGTTGCTTTATATTATTCAAAGTCATACACTCTCTTGTCCTACTCTCTACTACATATTCTTGATCATTGAGTCGTGCTATAAGTGATACTAATCACTTGGGTGAAGCCTTATGAGCAGCCTATACAAGAAGATGAAGATTCAATCAAGGACATCCATGCTTAGGCTCAATATGAATTGAATCTAGATTTGATGATTGATGTCTAACATGCAAGAATGTATGCATGTGTGATGAAGAAGAATATATATACATGTTCCATGACGTCTGAATGAGCAATAGGATATTTTGTATAGTCTATAGAAGCTGAATATTTTTAGGTTTATATGGGCATATGAATTGGCATAAAAAAGGCTGAATATATGGTCAAATGATTGGCGATCCCTATATTATACTTATGTGAATTTGTTAGCATGATATTGAAGCATTAAAGGTTTCTCATGTTCATCCATAGATGAGCTTAAAGTACATATGTTTTGATGCAGCAATGATTGATGGAATGCAAGGCTATTATGTATGAAGTTTGTGTATGTATCTTGTTGTGGAAAAAAGTCATTGAGTTAAAGTTCTGAAAGAAACCATAAGTGTTCTCATGCTACGATAACTAAACATATTTGATTCTTGAGTTGAGATATAGCAAACAAACTCAATGCACATATTCAGACAAGCCAAAGCAATGTGCGCAAAGCTTGGATGAAGCAAGGACACAAAGCTTGGATCCAAAGTTAATGAAGGAGCTCAAGCAAAAAGATTGTCCAACAAATAGTGAGTGCATTTGATATTTTGAAGATTTGAATATTCAAAGCAAAGCTGAAGGTTCTCAAAGCAAGGATGTCCATGAGAATAATCTTGAAATATTTGTAGGATTTGAAGACAAAAAAAGGTTTGAAGATTGCAAGAGGTCAAGAGAGATACCATCAAACTCGAAGTGGGCTGCCATCAATTTGAAGATCTCTTTGAGAAGACAAAGATAATGAATAAGGTTGAAACCTAGGATTGAGATTTCCAACAAAGGAGGAGTAGAAGACTCCAAAGAAGGGCTTTCATAAGGTGTTGAAGACTTAACAAGGACTTGAAGACATTCCCCAAGGTTGCAAGGAGTACAAGCAAGTAGTACGAAGGAAAAAACACATGAGAGAAGTTTGAAAAATTGATTGAAGTTGAAGAAGGCAAATAATTCCATTTGTAAAGCTATTAAATGAAGTAATGGGTTGAGAAAAATCCACAATGTGTGTGATGGTAAGTTCCAAGCTGTAAGGAATTGAACTCACAACCTCTAACCACTTTCCCCAAAAGCCATGGTTTAGGATTACTTCCTAATCCTTACTCTTAGGGTGTAGTTCAACCATCTCCTACCTATCACTTTATTACATTCTTCCCCCCGTGGTCAATCATTGTCCTCAATGATCTACTCTTGTATCCCTCTAGCCTCGATGATCAGCCCATTGAACTACCTAGGTACCCTTGAATTGATGTCCTCAACCTCGCATAGTTTCTTGAACCTTGTTCACAACCTTGGTCTCTTGAACCCTTGCTCTCAACCTTGGTGTACCTTCTTGTTCGCAACCTTGGTGGCTTGGGCCCTTGTTCTCAACCTCAGTCTTGAACCTTGTTCTCACCCATGTTTGGTATCTTGAACCCTCAATCAAGTGCCACCCATGGTTTCCCAAGGACTTTACACTTTCTAGATATCTCATTAGATTTGGAGAGCTTGTTTTGAGAGCTTTCTAGCAATATCTTACATGCCTCAATCCGACCTACGGATTGAGAGATACACCTCAATCTTTGTAGGCTAACATGTGAAAGCGACATGCACTACTTTGTATCCTTTCATGTAGAGGATGCCCAAGTGGCTTTTTTAGAGGCCATTAGGTCAGTCCACCTTTCCCAAGCCTACTTCCTAGGCTTTGATACCAATGTAAGGAATTGAACTCACAACCTCTTGGTTAGGAATGTGATGGGCTAACCACTTGCCCCAAAAGCCATGGTTTAGGATTACTTTCTAATCCTAGACCATCTCCTATTTGTCAAAGATGTGATTCAAGCATCTCCTACCTATCATTTTATTACACAAGCAAAGACCAAGTGAAGGTCTAGTCAAAGTTTGAGGCTATTAAGACCACCAAAGAGAGTAGAAAGCCTATGTAAAGGCAAGTAAGACCATCCCAAGAGGAATGGCTAGCCTATGTAAAGTCAAGTAACCCCATCCCAAGAGGAATGACAAGCCTTCTTAGGTGCAAGAAGCATCAAAGACCAAGTGAAGGTATGTTGAAAGGTTGAGGCTAGTAAGACAACCAAAGAGAGCGGAAACCCTATGTAAAGACAAGTAAGACCACCCCAAGAGGAATGGCAAGCCTATGCAAAGGAAAGTAAGACCATGCGAAGAGGAATGGAAAGCCTTGCTAGGTGCAAGAAGCACTAAACACCAAGTGAAGGTCTAATGAAAGGTTGAGTCTAGTAAGACTACCAAAGAGGGTCGCAAGCCTATGTAAAGGCAAGTACAACCATCCTAAGATGAATGGCAAGCCTTATTAGGTGCAAGAAGCACCAGTTTCAAATCGAGGGTGGTGTGTGATGGATTATATCCACTCCTAGTTGCAGCAAAAGAATGATAGGACCTTCATAGGACCAAATCGTTCACTACTACATTCCATCAAAAGTCGAATTGCTCTCTTGAAAAGAGAACCAAACCTTTGAAATTTTGCAAACTGAAATTAAGCTCTCTAAGATTTTGAATAAGCCATAGATCAACCAATTCGACAATGTTATTTATGTTAACCTCCTTGCACAAGAGAGACCACAAACTGCCCAAATAGGTAGCCTATACCTATGTGTACCTCTTCACACACACATATATATGGAAATATGTAGAGATAGTCTATAGAGATTTTAATCTCAATGTACTCAAGGAGAATAAAAAATTGTTACTAAGATTATAAGCAAAATAAATCTTACAAGAAGAGCTACCTTGCTCATGAAACAGACACTTACACAATGTGATATACATGAACAAAAATTTCCACCAAAGCGAAAACTTCAACTAGTAGGGGGTAACTTAGACCTAGAGTATACACTCCCAATGAGAGCCTAAAAGTTCATAGATGAAGCTTAAGGATGCCCAGAACTTTCTTCCAAGCTATTCCTTATATAATGCTCCAAAATGTGGTGTAGAATTTGAATTCAAATCATGCCTCCAAAATCCCCAACTTTTCTCCATCAATTTAGATGGAATCTTTAGCTGAATAAACCATGGAAAAGTAGTTGTATCATTACCAAAAAGCGAAGTCATGCATGTTGCATGGGAAATCCTATTGATTGTAAGTTATTAATATGGTTTTTATGGAAGATGCAATTAACGGAACATTTTATTTGTTTTCAAATAATCGAGAAAATTGTTGTGCATTTGCATCTATGGACATGTGTGCACATGGAAGCATGAGTAGGGTTTTGATTTTTGGGTTGCGGCAGGAGAGTACATGTTGCTATTCTTGAGATTGCGCTTGAGGGAACCCTTAAAGTAGGTAATGCCATTGTAAGGATGCATGAATGTGGCAGTTTCAAGGATGCAGGTAAAGAACTTAAAAGGGATGCAACTCCATGATGTCGTCTCTTGGAAAACTATTGTATCTATGTACACCCAACATGGATGTGAGCAGCGAGCTGTTGTACAAGGAGATAATCATAGAAGAAAGTCTTGAACTAGATATAGGAATCTCAAAGTCTTAACATACAGTAGATATGATTGCTTGGTTGATTCCTAGTAGTACATGGATATGGACAAGAAGCATGGAAGCTATTTTAGAAAAGGGAACTCTTGGGTATGCAGCCAGAGGAGATAACATATGATGGTGCTATTAGTGCTTGTGCTTCTATGGGTGCCATGAGCAAATCTCTTCAAAAGGTTCTTGTTAAGAATGAAGGGGCCATTACAAGCTATGAATTGGTTATGAAATTTTGAAAATTGCTAAAAAAAATAGGGCCTCTCACAATGCTAGGTATATACCGTGCAAAGCATAACATAAATATGACCTTCATTTGCAGTCGAAGGGGGGCAGGGGCAATGGTCAACCATCCTCTTATGGGTCAAAGGCGTTATGCTCATTCATGTACACATGGGGGTTAGAGAGGAACAATACAAAAAGAGGGGGATTCTGTCAGATGTAGAGGAGTCATCATTTTTAGGTCATTTTTCTCCTTGTTTTCTACGTGGATGTGGAGGTATAGAGGAAGATTCGGAGACAGAAAGGGGGAGCCATTTTTTTGTGCTCTCGGAGATTGAAAAAAAAACATGTCATATTAGTTTAGGGGGAGAGCATGGTTCTGTGCTAACATGGGAGGGGTGCATGGGAAGGGGAAGACCTCATTGGGTTCAGAAAAAGACAGGTGCAAGCTGAAGAAACATAGAGAGAGCACTAGGAGATCATGGACATCTATTCATAGCAACAGAGGAGAGGAATAGTGAGGGACTAGTGGAAATAGCAGGCAGTCACATCGGATGCAACTATCCAGGTGTCCATACCTGACACTTCTTTCTTTTCCAATCTTCCTCTCTCGCCTGTTACACTTCTTAAGTATATGTTCCATTACAATGTCGCTCTCTTGTTAGTTCCCCATGTTTCAATTTACATTTTTGTAGCTTGTGATTTTCTTAAGCAATTATATATCTTTGGCTATATGGTGAATGTAGAGTGTGTGGAGAATGAGTTCTCCTATGTGCAACGGAAATGTGTACTGAACCACCCTTGTATGTCTAGCACTTGGACAAATAGCTGCACCTTAGATAGCTTGCTGCTCTTAATACAAAACTCAAATGGACTTGAGCCTTTAGTAAATCAAAGTAGACAAGAAAAGCTTTCTAAGAATCTATAAATAACTTAATTTGGACAAGTTTTGATTAGGAAATACAACTGACAAAGATGAACTACCTGTCCACACAGGTATGCTGAAGAACTGAGCTCAACTCTCGGATTGATAACTCTCTCAATATATATCCTTTGAGAAACATATTTGGTACAGAGAAAGTAGACACAAATAGCTTTCCAATAAGCTAAAAAACAAGTAATTTGAATGAGTTTTGGTCAGGAAACTCAACTAACCAAACCAGACCACCTGCACACATAAGTACACTATAAAATTGGACTTTACTCTCTGACAGATATCTCATAGAATATAAACAATCTAGGACACTAAAAATAGATGTCAAGAGCTTTCCAACAAGACAAAAAACACGCAATTTGGATATGTTTTGTCCAGAAAACTTAACCGACCAAAATAGGCTACCTATCTACATAGGTATACTGAAAAACTGGACTTCACTCTTTCATTGATATCTCACAAACTACATAAGCTTTCAAAGAGATATTTGATATGCAGAAAGAGATAATCTTTCCAATGAATGTTTAAGGGCACAAAATGGTTACATATGCACTGAGATATGAGCTCTGCAACAGAGCTATGTACAAATTGACGTGCGGCTAGAAGGAGTCTAAGGGAAGACAAAATGACAAAATGGCTAGATCCAACTACTGGGAGCTCTTGCCTCTTTCTCTCCTTGTCTTTAATGTGCTTCCACTTAACTTTTATAACCAATGAGCATGTGAAGAAGTTTGTGCCTTCTTCTTAACTCACCACTTTCTCCACTACATGCAACTAACTACAAGGCAAGATATTGTATCTCTTGCTCATCATGAATTTTGACTAGACTTTTTCTTTTATTATTTTTTCCTTTTTTTCTCTACTTTTTCTTTATATTTATATTTAGTAAATTTATCCAAGCATGGCTCATATGAAAATGAGCTTGTACATTTATCTTCAACACTCCCCCTCAAGCTCATTTGGGAGTTATCTTCATCCATGTCCTGCAAATTTATCACATCCTTGAAACCTTTGAGTTTAGAAGCATCCAAGAACTTTGTAAACATATCTGCAACCTGCTCTTTGGTTCTGATGAACTTTATCTCCACATCTTTGCTCAATACCTTCTCCCTTACATAATGATAGTGAACTTCTATGTGCTTGCTCCTTGCATGAAACATAGGATTGCTTGCCAAGTAAATGCTTGACATGTTATCACCGTATATAGGGATGGTTCCAACTTGCACTCCAAGATCATCCAACAGCTTTTTAATCCACATTGCTTCACATGTGGCAAATGCTAATCCTCTATATTCAGCCTCCATAGATGAAAGTGCAACAGTAGGTTGTTTCTTTGAGCTCCATGTGATAGGTTTGCTTCCTATCATGAACACATAACCTGAGGTTGATCTTCTATCTTCCTTTGAACCTGCCCAATCAGCATCACTAAAGCCTTTGACCTGCAATTCTTCATCAAACTTGTAAAACAAAGCATGGTTAACTATATGCTTTATGTATCTCAACACTCTCTTGGCTGAATTTAAGTGTTCACTTGTCGGGGCTTGCATAAATTGAGAAAGTACACCAACAACATAAGACAAATTAGGTCTTGTAATGTTTGCATAGATCAATGATCCTACAATGCTTCTGTATGTTGTTACATCTTCCAATGGTTCTCCATCATTTGAACAAATCTTTGTATTTTTGTCCATGGGTTGAGTGAGTGGTTTGCATTCACTCATTTCAAATCTGAAAAGAACATCCAACAAGTACTTCCTTTGCATCAAGTAGATGCCACTCTTTCCATAAACAACTTCAATTCCTAAAATATATTTCAGCTCTCCAAGATCTGAAATTTTAAACTCCTTACCAAGCTTCCTTTTGATATCTTTAATCCTTGTAACATCATTTCCTTTTATGATGAGCTCATCGACATATATGCAAATATATACCTCTCTATTTTCTTCCTTCTTCATGTATAATGAAGGATCTGCACTACTTGGGTTGTATCCACACTTAGTTAGATACTCTACCAATCTCTGATTCCATGCTCTTGGTGCTTGCTTCAAGCCATAAAGTGCCTTCTTCAACCTGCAAACAAAATCTGGATGGTTTTCATCTTCAAATCCAACCGGTTGACTCATGTATACCTCTTCTTGTAGTTCTCCATTAAGAAACGCATTTTTGATGTCGAGTTGATATAATGGCCATCTCCTTGAAGCACCAATTGCAATTAATTTTCTGATAGTTCCCATCTTTGCAGCAGGGCTGAAAACTTCATCATAATCTATGCCTTGTGTTTGTTTAAATCCTTTGGCAACTAATCTAGCTTTATATCTAGCTAGTGAACCATCAGCATTCCTCTTTACTTTAAACACCCATTTGTTTGGAACAATCTTCATACCTTCTTTCTTTGGCACTAGCTCCCATGTGTGATTATCTTTGAGAGCTTTGATCTCCTCTTTCATAGCTTGTTTCCATTCCTTTTGTGTGCAAGCTTCTTCATATGTCTCAAGCTCTTTGTCTTTGATAACCTGCATCATGTATGCAAAATGCATCACCATAAAACTATCATAACTCAACCTTTGAGTTGGATACCTTGTCCTTGAAGATCTTCGTTCATTGCCTTTAGAAAGTTGCTTCTTTAACCTATTTAGCTTTACCATCAGAGTGATTACCTCTTCATATTCTTCTTCACTTGCATCTACCTCACTGTTTGGAGTAGCACTTGCTTCTTTGGCTCTACTATGAGTTGAATTTGGAGACAAGGAATGACTCCCCCTCCATGTTGAACATTCTTCAATTGATGTAGATGCCTCTGGACCTGAAAGCTTTGTGCTTGATTGTTGAGCTTCTCTTTGATTTGTTCCTGCATAATCATCACAATCTTCTTCAAGAACCTTTTCCTTTCATTTATCTTCATACCATGGTCTTAGTTCATCAAAGACCACACCTCACGAGACTCTTAATTCCTTTGTTCTAGGGTTGTAACACTTGTATCCTTTTTGCTCCATCGAGTAGCCGATGAAAATGCATTTTTCTGATCTTGGTTCCATCTTTGTTCTAACATCTTGTGGAATGTGAACAAAGCAAACACAT
This sequence comes from Ceratopteris richardii, assembly GCA_020310875.1. Taxonomy (NCBI): domain Eukaryota; kingdom Viridiplantae; phylum Streptophyta; class Polypodiopsida; order Polypodiales; family Pteridaceae; genus Ceratopteris; species Ceratopteris richardii. Next base: position 126,855,608 of record CM035414.1, read on the forward strand.
CCAAACACTTTGAGGTGTGTAAGATCAGGTTTCTTACCAGAATATACCTCTTCTGGAGTCAAGTGATGTATTCCTGATGTTGTGCACCTATTCATCAAGTAAATGGTGGTTGTGGTAGCTTCGGCCCAATAGTACAATGGTACCTTCATCTCGTTGAGCATGCATCTTGCAATTTCAGCAATTTGCCTATTTTTCCTCTCAGCTACTCCATTTTGTTGTGGTGTATACCTACAACTGAATTTCCTTTTGATCCCATTCTCTTGTAGAAAATCTGAAATATCTTTGGAGAAGGATTCTCCTCCACCATCGGACCTTAAGGTTTTGATAGACCTTCCTGTTTCCTTTTCAACTTCAACTTTGAATCTTTTGAATATAGAAAACACCTCTGATTTTTGCTTCATACAAAACAGCCATACCTTTCTTGAGTGATCATCAATGAAGGTGACAAAAAATCTATTACTAGCCATTGATGCCTCTTGGGTTGGTCCCCATACATCCGTATGTATCAAGTCCAAGACATTTGGAGCCACATATTTGCTCCTCTTGAATGGCTGCCTCGTTTGCTTTCCTAGTTGACAAGCTTCACATAACTCATGTAGTCCAATGCTATTAAATTTTGGAAGACCTCTTACCACTTCATGTTTGCTCATGTCCTTCAGCTTTGGAATGTTGATGTGTCCTATTCTTTTGTGCCATAAGTCCAGCTCTGAAATCTTCTTGTTCCCACATTGAATGTACATGACCTTTCCATGTGGATGTTGGACGTCCAAAGTGAACATCCTTCCTTCTCTTCTACCTCGAGCAATGACCTTGAAGTCTTCCTTTGGAATCTTTATGAAGCACCCATTCTCATTGAATATGACATGATAACCTTTCTCTACCATTTGTCCTACTGAAATCAAGTTCTTTGAAATTGTAGGAACATGAAGAACATTAGATAGCACCTTTGCTCTACTTGTATCTCCAAGCCTTATATCTCCAATATGTTCAATCATGTGTTGAGTATCATCACCTATTTCAACACATCCTTTTCCACTTGGTACCTGTAGATTAGTGAACAAAATTCCTTGGCATGACATATGGTTACTACAACCTGAATCAATGTACCATTTTCTGTCATCTTCACAAGAGCTTCTATACTCATGTCTCATTGCAAGTAGTGTGTCCTTGGTTCCTTCACTTGAGGTGCTTGCATAGTTGCTTTGGTTCCTTTGATTGCCTCCATTTGGTCTTCCATTCTTCAGCCAACAATCACTAGCATAGTGTTCTACTTTACCACAATGATAGCATGTTATACCTTTATGAGAATTGTAGGAGCTTCGGCCTCTTCCTCTACTTCTACCTCGACCTCTTCCTTGTGTGTTGGCATTTGATGCATCCTTGTTGTCTTCCGAATTGTTTTGATTCTACTTGGACTGGTTGTGAACTCTTCCTTTTCCTCTTGAGCCTCCTCTTGAGTTTCTTCCTTTACCTCGACGTGCATATAACATTTGGTTGTGGCTATCCTTTCCTTTGGGACCATCGAAGTTAAGCTCTTCTATGACAAGATGAGGGATTAGTTGTTCAAAACCTGGATATACATCTTTCAAGTTAATGGAAGTTATAAAAGGCTTCCATCTTTCATCTTCTCTCAAGCCATTGAGAGTATAACACACAAGATCTTCGTCTTCAACCGTTGTGCCAATAGAAGCTAAAGCATCGCTTAGCTCCTTAATCTTCAAAGTATATTCAGCTATGGATTGACTCGAACTTTTCTTGATTGTGTTCAACTCATTCTTGAGTTGAAGTTTCCTAGCTTTGGTATTTGTTGAATACATCCTTTCAAGAGCTTCCCAAGCATCCTTAGCTTTCTCTAGATGCTGAATATGACCTACCATGGCATTAGTAATGACTTGCGAAATGAGGAACATGACTCTCCTATTCCTCTCTTCCCATTCTTTTGCTTGCCTCCTTTGGACTTCGGTGGCCATAGCTTGATTGATTTGAGGTTGAGCATCATCACCGCTCACAATACCCCATAAGCCTTTGCCCATTAGGTAGTTGGTCATTCTAAACCTCCACACGGGATAGTTATCCTTATCCAACTTCTCTACTTGTTGACCCAAGTTAGCCATTAAAGAGTATCAAAGACTTTGAGAGTTACCTCAAATACTTATAGTCCTTTGCTCTTGCATTTGTGAAGCTCCCTCTTGTTTTGCAGCTCCTCTTTTGCTTTGCTTCAACTCCAGCTCTGATGATGAAGCTTCAGCACAAAGCTCGCTCTGATACCAACTTTGGAGAATGAGTTCTCCTATGCATAACGGAAATGTGTAGTGAACCATCCTTGTATGTCCAGCACTTGGACAAATAGCTACACCTTAGATAGCTTGCTGCTCTTAGTACAAAACTCAAATGGACTTGAGCCTTTAGTCAATCAACTAGACAAGAAGAGCTTTCTAATAAGCTATAAATAACTTAATTTGGACAAGTTTTGATTAGGAAACACAACTGACAAAGATGAACTACCTATCCACACAGGTATGCTAAAGAATTGAGCTTCATTCTCGGACTGATAACTCTCTGAATACATATCCTTTGAGAAAGATATTTGGTACAGAGAAAGTAGACACAAATAGCTTTCCAAAAAGCTAAAAAACAAGTAATTTGGTTGAATTTTGGTCAGGGAACTCAACTGACCAAATCAGACCACCTGCACACATAAGTACACTGTAAAATTGGACTTTACTCTCTGACAAATATCTCACTGAGGGATACTGAAAGTAGATGTCAAGAGATTTCGAACAAGACAAAAAACATGCAATTTGGATATGTTTTGGCCGGGAAACTTAACCAAACAAAATAGACTACCTATCTACATAGGTATACTAAAAAACTAGACTTCACTCTTTCACTGATATCTCACAAACTACATAAGCTTTCAAAGAGATATTTGATACCAGAAAGAACACAAGATAAGATTTCCAATGAATGTTTAAACGCACAAAATGGTTACATATGCACTGAGATATGAGCTCTGCAACAGAGCTGTGTGCAAACTGACGTGCGACTAGAAGGAGTCTAAGGGAAGACAAAATGACAAAATGGATAGATCCGACTACTGGGAGCTCTTGCCTCTTTCTCTCCTTGTTTTGAATGTGCTCCCACTTCAATTTTATAACCAATGAGCATGTGAAGAAGTTTGTGCCTTCTTCTTAACTCACCACTTTCTCCACTACATGCAACTAACTACAAGGCAAGATATTGTATCTCTTGCTCATCATGAATTTTGACTAGACTTTTTCTTTTATTATTTTTTCCTTTTTCCCTCTACTTTTTCTTTATCTTTATATTTGGTAAATTTATCCAAGCATGGCTCATATGAAAATGAGCTTGTACATTTATCTTCAACTGAGTGCCAATAAACTGACATGGATTCTCTTAGATCCTTGCATGTATAAATTAGCAATGTGATTTTTCGCTAGTCAATGTTTTGTCATGTGCTATGAGGTGAAGTGCAATAGTGTTTGGATTTTTATATTGTATATAAAAAACTTGATCTTTACTCTAGCATGGTAAATAGGATTAGCTGCTAAGTGAATGTTGATATATTTAGGTAGTGATGTGTGTGAACACACTAGGACCACCGGGGCACTTTTTTCCCTCTTTAGGAGGTTTTTTTCCCTCGGCTTGTATATATGCCTATTGCACTAATGGGCTACTTATCTTTGTACATTCTCTAGTAATACATTCAGTATTGTGTGTTGTGCTCCAAGCTTCTTTTTCTTCCTTGTGCTGTTGGCGTGCTTCCGTAGACGTCTAACTCCAACAATTGGTATCAGAGCAGTCGTTGCTTCATCTAGGGCACCGTCGACACTCCTCCGTTTGCAGTCTTAGATTCACACGAAATTTGATGAGCATACTCAGGGTGTTTCAGAGATCAAACAGCTTCGCTGTGTGTGCCAAAATCGCGATCTGAGCTCGTTTCGGCCTCCGAACGCACTATCACAGTGCTTGTGCAGGCTATTTCATCCTTTTGTGCCAAAGGTATATACCAGTTTTTGTTCGCCATTATAAGCGTCTCGAAGTCTGCTACAGGTATAGCAGAACTCATCTGGGTAGTTTTGTTCAACTTTTTGAGATACAGTCAATTTTCTGCATCAAGGTATTTTAGTCACCGGCCATGGCTGAAAGCAGTGATGTATTCCGTATGTTGGCTGTTGAGGATAAGTTGGATGGTACCAACTACCCATTATGGGCTTATATGATGCGACATGTATTGGTTGCAAAAGGATTATGGAACATTGTGCAGGGTGTTGAAAGACGTCCTGTTACACCTGTAACAACAGGTACTACGAATACAGGTGCTGGAGCTGATGAAGATGGTGTCGAAGATGATATTGTGCAGATTCTTGTTCGTGCTGCTGTTTCTGCTGCACCTACTGCATAGCAGATTCGTTGGGATGGCAGAGATGCCCAAGCACATGCATTGATAGCTTTGTCTGTCAAACGTGCCATTATTCCTCACATTCACTCTTGCAAAATAGCTAGGGATGCTTGGGATACACTTACCACATTGTACCAAGCTAGGAATGAGGCTCGTGTTGCTTACCTCCGAAAACAGTTGGAGAGTGAGCACATGAATGAAGGTGATTCTATGGATAGTTTCCTAACGAAGATCAAAGATTTGAAGGAATAGTGATTTCTGCTGATGTGGTTATACCAGATAGCTCACTTGTGTAGACCGTTCTGAATGGTCTTCCTGATTCATATCAGAGTTTTGCTTCTACTCTTCGGTTGATGATGAAAGGCAATCCGAATGCCTTATCATTTGAGGAGTTAGTTTCTATTCTGTTGCAGGAAGATCAGTCCAGACAGAACAAGTCCATTATGCGTGTTGCAGATCAAGCTTTCCTGGCTAGTCAGAAGGGCAAAAGAAAATGGAGCTCCTCTACTAGTAAGCAGAAATCTGCAAATGCTGCACATTCGAAGAACTAGGATAAAGATGAGAAGAAATAAAAAAAACAGAAATTGTTTTGCAAGTACTGTAAAGGGAATGATCATATCATAAATAACTGTCCAAAGCTGGCTGCAAAAGAGGCAAAGAAAAAGGAGGCTCGAATGGTTGTTGTAGAAGCCTCTACACCAAAAATAGAGTCTGCTAATCTTGTGCAGGAAGAAGAATGGGCATTTACTACTGTTTGCAGTTTTGACCCATCTTCTCATGAGCAGTGCATGTCTGTAGTGGACTCAGATGTTTGGTACTTTGACAGTGGGGCGACCAAACATATTACCTCGCAGCGCAGTTTCTTCTCTTCACTCGAGCCTGCCCCTATAGGGAATACTGTCACATGTGCCAACAACTCCTCTTATCCTGTTATGGGAGTTAGTAAGATCATTCTGACTACTACTGATGGTAGTTCTTTCACCTTGTCAGATGCTTTATTTGTGCCAGGGATCAAGAAGAATCTGTGATCAGTTTCTGCATTAGCCAAGATTGCTTGGTTGTGAAATTTGTTGATGACAGATGTACAGTTCATGATCTGTCAAATGGCGATGTTATTATTGCTTCTGGCATTTTATGTCGTGGCTGTATAAGCTCATAGACTATGAAAGATTTATGAATGATTCGGCATGTGCAGTTCATGATTCTCAGGCTATGTCAGATGCAAAGCTTTGGCATGCACGCTTTGGTCATCTGAATTTTGCTTGTTTGCTACGCCTGCAGAAATCTGATATGGTGTCTTCTTTGCCCAAGCTTGAGGCACCTGGAAAACATGTATGTGAAGGGTGTATTTTGGGCAAAATGCAGCATTCCTCCTTTCCAAAAGATGGTTTAGTTCAGGCTACGCAGAAATTGCAGCTTGTACATAGTGATGTCTGTGGTTCTATGCAGACACCTTCTTTTGGAAACTATCTTTACTTCGTGACTTTCATTGATGATTTTTCCAGGCATGCATGGGTATATCCATTGAAGGCAAAGTTCGAAGTGTTTTTGTGCTTCTAATAGTTTTTGGTTTTGGCTGAAAATCTGTCAGCATGTAAAATGGGCACCCTCCGTTCTGATCGAGGGGGGGAATATATGTCTTCTGATTTTAATGCATTTCTGGCTGAACGTGGGATAAAACACCAGTGTACAGTGCCGTATACACCTCAAGAGAATGGAATTGCTGAAGGGAAGAACAGGTTACTCATGGAGATGGCGAGGTGTATGGTCAAGAGTCAGGCTTTACCACATAGTTTTTGGCTTGAGGCTGTCATGTGTGCAGCATATGTACTTAACACGTGTCCCACTAAAGCGTTGCAGTCTATCACTCCATATGAGGCTTGGCATGACCACAAGCCATCTGTTGCTCATCTGCGTGTTTTTGGTTGTTTGGGATATGCACTAGTGCCTGAACAACATCGTAGAAAATTGGATGATAAGGCAGTAAAATGTATTTTTGTTGGGTACAGTTCTGAAAGTAAAGGCTATCGTCTGTATCATCCATAGACTAAACACATTCTGGTTAGTCGTGATGTTGTCTTTGTGGAAGATGCTATTCAACCATTGCTTTCATGTACTAAGGAGACATCTGTTAGCTCCAAAGACGTGTATGATACTTTGATGCCTCTTTTTATAGGTGGACAGTCTAGTGCTGGTTCTAATGAGGAAACTTCTCAACCTTTGCAGGTTTCATATGATGATGCAGATCATTCCATTTCTGATGCAAATTTACATGATGCACTTGTTGATGAGAGAGCTGATATTGAGCAGGCAAATACTATGCCAAAATGGCCGGTGCAGACTTTGTGTGACAAGAAATTAGACGCACCTTTGTCATATCGTACTCGTTTAGGCTCTCATAGTGCCTCCTTTGCATCAGATTGCTATGCTATGGCTGCGTCTAGTCTCTGTGATGAGAATGAGCCTGTTTCTTTTGATGAAGCACAAAATTCAGAAAATTGGATGGCTGCTATGCAATCTGAATATGATGCTATAATGAAGAATGGTACATGGTCTTTATGTGACTTGCCTCCTGGCAAGAAGGCCATTGGCACTAAGTGGGTATACAAGCTGAAGCGTAAACCTGATGGTACAGTTGACAGGTATAAGGCTAGGCTTGTTGCAAAGGGTTATGCACAGAAAAGAGGCATTGATTTTGATGAGACCTTTGCACCTACATGCCGTATGACTATTGTTCGGAGCATTTGTGCACTTGCAGCCCATCATGGTTGGAATGTACATCAGTTGGACATTAAAACAATATTTCTGAATGGTGACTTGCATGAAGAAGTGTATGTTTTTCAGCCCCGAGGCTTTGTGCAAAAAGGGCATGAAAACCATGTGTGCAGGTTAAAGAAGGCATTATATGGTTTAAAGCAAGCACCACGTGCTTGGTATGAGAAGATACATGCCTATCTGGTTGCACATGGTTTTGAGAAGAGTCCAATTGAAAGCACCTTATATGTTAAGCATGCTAATGATGTGCTTCTGATCATTTTTGTCTATGTTGACGACATGCTGCTCACTGGTCCTACTGAGAAGCATATTGCTGATTTTAAGGCTGATTTGCATGCCTCATTTGAGATGTCTGATTTGGGGCATTTGCATCACTATTTGGGCATTCAGTTTATGCAAGTTGATGGTGGGATGGCTTTGTGTCAAACGAAATATTATTGACACATTATTGCAGCGTTTTTGCCTTGAAGACTGTAAGCCTATTGCTACTCCTATGGAGACACGTTTACGATTGAGTCTTCATGATGCTGGTGATGCATTTGATGTTGTTCTCTATCAGTAGGCTGTTGGATGCTTGATTTATTTATGCATTACTCGGCCAGATATCCAGTTTGCTGTCTCATAGATGAGCAGGTTTATGCATTGCCCAGGAGTCACGCATTGGAAGGCGGTTAAGCGCATCTTTCGCTACTTGAGTGGTATTCGGCTACTTGGGTTGTTTTATCCCAAGGGGGATCACTACCGCCAGATTTGCATGCTTTTTCTGACTCAGATTGGGCTGGTTGCTATGACACTCATTTGTCCACCAGTGGTTTTTGCTTCGTGCTTGGTAGCTCATGTATATCTTGGTTGAGCAAGACGCAGCCTACTGTGGCCACTTCCAGTTGTGAGGCTGAGTATAGGGCAGCTTTCACAGCGACTGTTGAGTGTGTGTGGTTCAGACGCCTTATGGCTGATTTGGGTGTTGGCTAGTCTTCTGCCACCACCATCTTCACTGACAGTCAAAGTGCATTGGCAATTGCAAGAAACCCTGTGTTCCATGCTCGCACTAAGCACATTGAGGTGCATTATCACTATGTCAGGGAGAGGTTCTCTGCTGGGGAGATCAGCTTGGCATATGTGCCCACGCAGGAGAACATAGCAGACCTTTTCACGAAGGCTCTGCCTAGGGAGAAATTTGAAGCTTTCCGCAAAGCTTTGGGCTTACTTCCTTTTGTGGAGTGATTTCCACATAGCTTGGCACTTCCTTATACATGAGTGCCAGCTCCTTGTTCACCGCATCACTCCCAGGGTGGATTTATTTTTCCCTCGGCTTGTATATACGCCTATTGCCCTAATGGGCTACTTATCTTTGTACATTCTCTAGTAATACATTCAGTATTGTGTGTTGTGCTCCAAGCTTCTTCTTCTTCCTTGTGCTGTTCGCATGCTTCCGCAGACGTCTAAGTCCAACAGTGAAGTGAGGTAGTGTTATCACCAAAAATGTGAGGAGTTGAGGTATGTAACCCCAATTCTGAGTATAGACATTTCAACCACATTTATTCTTGTGTTGCATTGACCAATCCTCTATACTTAGCCTAAGTAGATGATAGAGCAATAGTAGGTTGCTTCTTTACAGACCATGAGATTAATTTTTAACCTGAAAAAGATAAATAACCTGATGTACTCATCCTGTCATCCTTTGATCTAGCCCAATCTGAATCTGAGTAGAGTTTGAGATCAATTTCTGATGTAACAGGGTAGAAAAGTCCATGGATGGTACCCTTCAAGTATTTGAACACTCTCTTGGCTGCTTCCATATGTGACTTCCTTGGCTTGTGCATGAGTATGCTAACACTATAGCATATGTCCACCCTTGTGAGTGTTGCATAGTTCAAGCTTCCTACCAAGCTTTGATACCTTGTGATGTCTTCAATGAGTTCCCCCTCATAAGCACTTAGCTTATGATTCATCTCCATGGGTGTATCTGCACACTTAGTATTTTCCGTTTTAAACTTAGAAAGCATGTCATGTACATACTTCCTTTGAGTGATGTAGATACCAGAATCTATACATACAAGTTCATGTCCAAGGAAATATGTGAGAGGTCCAAGATCATTGATCTTGAATTCATCCTTCATTCCAACCTTTACCTGACTTAATTCCATTGATATCATTCCCTGTAATTATGATATCATCAACATACACACAGAGATATAGGACCTCTGATCCATTTCTTTTGATGAATAATGATGTATCTACTTTGCTAGCTTTGAATCCTTGGTCCTACAAGTAGGTTACTAACCTGTGATTCCAAGCTCTTGGAGCTTGCTTCAAACCATACAAAGCCTTTTTTAGTTTGCACACATAATTTGAATGATGTGCATCTTCATAACCAGGTGGTTGTGCAATATAAACTTCTTCTAAAATCCATCCATTATGGAATGCATTTTTTACATCTAATTGGTATAGCTTCTAATTCCTAGATGCAGCAATGCTAACAAGTGCTCTAATGGTAGGATTCTAGCTACATGTGAGAAGGTCTCTTTATAGTCTATCCCATGGTCCTTCGGCTACTAATCTTGCCTTGTGTCTATTAATACTACCATTTGAATTCTTTTCCAATTTATAAATCCACCTAGATCCAATTACCTTCATTGATGGTTTGCTTAGGACAAGTTCCCATGTGTTGTTCCCATGTGTTGCTCTAGCACAATGGTGAGAACCATGTTAAGAAGCTCCACCTCCTTAATGTCAATCCACGAAGAGATAGGAGTGATATGAAGATCGTGAATGTGAGATGAAGTGAGAGTGAAGGTGAGAAGCATAAATATGCACACACCCATACACACACACAATGAAGAGACAAGCAAGACACAATGGAAGGTAGGAAATCAACTCTATTGCTCAAGAACACTCTTACAAGCTCAAGTTCACTCTAGCTCATACAATTCTACACTAGCTAACCCCAAAAATGAGCTCTCTAGCTCTTTTTATAGATTCTAGAGTAGTTTTGACCAGTTTCACATCTAGTGATCGACATAGTTAAAAAATAGGTTCTAGGTGCTATTTGAAAGGGTAAATGGTGTCTAAAAATAGCCAAAATTGGTAGGCTCATTCTACCTAAGCTCCTCAAGCTCGAGTACTCCTCGGCTTGCACAAAATGGATCTACAATTTACAAAAAGGGTTTTTCTATGTTACATATGGTACAAAAGTGATGAGAATCACTGTTGAGTGTTTGAAAAAGTAATATAAAACATATTTGTTTGAAAAAATGATTCGACTGACTCCCTGCTTCTTCGTTATGCTCTATCTTCACATGCTTCCATGTCTTCTATGCCTCTGGCTACTGCCAACACCCCTCCCTCTCGCTTCTGTCGTCCTCGACAAAACCTTGTTGCGGGATCTGTCGGATGTAATTCTGTAGGAGGTCTTGAGCGAGGGTGTGCTCTGATATTCGAATGCCTCGGGACAGATCTGCCTCGAGTTTCTCCCAATCAATGGGTTGCGGTTCATCTGATGGCACGAGTCGATAATGCATGGAATATACCATGTGTTCACGGGCAAATAACTGCAAGAGGTGTGTAGGCCTGCTGATGAACACCTCTGAATGGTATTCCCAAAAACCGGTTGTGAACATTTCTTTGAAGGTTTGCTTATAGCACGCCGGTAAGTATTTGATTCGACAATGCCAGGCATAACACACCCGGAGCGATGCGTCGTACGCATATCATATGCAAGATCTTGGTTACCATGCTCAAAGCCCGGGGTGTTTACATGAGGTGCCTTAACACGATGGAAGACTTTAAATACAATTTGCATCATGTCAAAGATCTTGAGAGTCATATGCACTACAATATCATCCATTCTGCGTAAGTGGGGGAGCCAGTGACGAATTGTTGCCATCATATATCCAACGGTTGGGGGTCCTGTGGGTGGAGTGAAGTACGGGTAATTGAGCTGATCCTGGCATCGCTTTTTATTTTGTACTTTAATTGCAAATGCCTTCCAAGAGCGGCGTCGTGGCATGGGTCCCCAGCATGGGTTGTACTTCAAGTGGAGAGGTGCCTTGACCCAAGTACTCATCATCTCTGGATATTCTTGTAATAAATCTTTGCGCCAATCTGGTTGATAGATTTCTCCTCACTGCGCATCTAGTGGCAAATCTTCAGGCTCGAATTGGGTCATGTGAGAGGGTTTTTTGCCTGTTTCTTTTTCTATGGCCAGATGATATTCTGCCATTAACATAAAATAAGGCTTGTATTGTAGCTCATGCCCAGATATGTATCTGTGAGGGGCCAAGTGAGCAAAATATGGTGATTGTAAAATTCATTCTTCAATCATTGCCATTGTGTGTAACTCCACCTCTAGCCGTGCTGAGTGGGTTCTTCCAAGTTCTTCAATCATCTTCATCCATGCAGGAGTGGGAAGTTTGAAAGTCGTCTGGCCTTCGGCCGTGACTCATCCGCCTGGGATGGGTTGGGGTTCATATGCTTCTTCAAAAGTTTCCTCCATCGAAATAGTCACTGTTTCTTCTTCTGTTGGTAGTTCCGGTGGGGAGTCTAGCCTGGGAGGTGCTTCATACACTGCTATCCGTGATTGAAGAGTCACTACCTGGGCCCGTAATGCATTGAGTTCCTCGATGATGTCAGGAGATGGGTTCGCAGGAGCTGATAGTCCTTGCTGTACAGGTGCTCTTAACTGCAATATCTTGTGTTCTTCTTTGAGCTTCTGGAACTCCTCGTTCATGTTGTCGTATTCATCTAGCAATCTGACATGATCATCTAGTAACATTTTCATAGATTCTGAAGGAACAGCTTTAAAGCGAATGGGGCTCAATGGTTGGTCTAGTTGCTCTAGAGCAGCTTCCAAATTTTCTCTATTCTGTTCTTGTAAACGTTGATTTTCTTCTTTAGCTGCTGCCAAGTGTCATCTGAGTAAGCCCATGTTCCTGGTGAGCATCGCATTGCGAATCGTCTGGGCCCTTAACAAGTTATCGATATCTGTGATGGCCTCTTTGGTTTTTTCTTCACTTGCTAGTTCCAGTTTATGATAATCCTCTCGTAGCTCTTGGTAGCGGGTGTTCAGTGAGGCATTCTCAATGGTCAGTGAATTGAGCTACGACTGTAAATCATTAGTTGTCCTCTGTAGCGTTTGATAATTATTTCCAAGAGAGGTGAACTCATCTCTTACTTGAGTCATGCATGTGAACATCTGACGAAATGCGGTGTCTATAGTGGGTGATAATATTAGTGACAGAGTGAATGCAGTTGCGGTGTGTATGGGTGTCGATGCAAAGGGAAAGGGAAATGGGGATGGGAGGGTGGATGCTATGGTGACTGTGGAAAATTGTGAGGTGCCTATTTGTGGTGGTGAAATGAATGAAGTGAGTGGTGGTGCGGTAGGTGGTGAAATATCCATGTCACTGGATGTGGTATCAAGTGCGGTGACTGTGAATAATGGAGTGATAGTGGGTGCGTGCATGGGTGTAAATACAGGGTTTACAAAGGTCGAAGAGTAGTTTACAGTTGGGGTCTCTTTTACTCCTTGGTGGAAGGGGGAAAGAGGAAATATGATAGGTCGGGGAGGTGAGACGGGGGAGAATGTTAATGGATGGAGGAACGGGAATAGGGGTGGTGGTGGGGGAGGAAATGAAGGGAAGGATGGATGGAGGAATGGACTTGATCAAGTGGGTGCGGGAAGTGTGGGAGGAATGGAAGTGACAAAGGCTTCTGCTACTTTGCCATAGAAGGAGGTGGATGTTCTGGGAGAGATCAGATGTACAGGGGAGATCGGAGAGACGGGAGGTGAAAGAGGGGCGGTTGGGGTGGAGGGTATTTCGGTCACAGCAGTGGTATGTGCTGTAGTAGTGTGGGGCAGGGAGTCGATGATAATAGTGTCTTCTGCCAATGAGCCTTCAGGGATGAGATGTGCTTCCCTGGCCTGTTCTGAAGATTGGGCACCTGTGGGTACGCGAATGTATTGACCTGGCTTTGATAATAATCATACTCATCGGGGGTCAAATTGCGGTAGTGGTTTTCTTTGAAAATATCTTAATGCTTCATTAGATCCCACTGATTTTACAAGTTCCCTGAAGCCTCTGATGTATACTTCTTCGAAACCGCCTGCGACGAGTTCCTGTTCTATAAGTGCTTGGCTCTTTTCCTCAGTTAACTTCTTACGTGCCCAAACTTTCTCCATGGTGTGGTATAACTTTTTGATTGCCAAGTGATGGAGAATGTTAATCTCCAAAAGAATAAGCTACTCTTGAAGTTAGAGCACATCTATATCAAGAGTAACTCAAAACATTCACCAATTTAGAGGATCAATGATCAATTACCAAGATTTTGATCTAACTGTGAAGAAAATGACTACACAAAAAATCTACTGCACATAACTCTCTCATTAACTTATGAAATGTGTAAAGTTTTTTATAAAACTTTGCACAAGGTGTTGTCTATAGTTTGCGCACCGTCTCCAAGTTAAATCATTTCAAAAGACTTAGCAGATCTTGAGAAATGACCTCAACAAATCACCTATGTCTAAAACTGTTCTTCTGAGAAGTCAATTCAGTCACTTGTAACTTCTAACACTTGGTTCTCTCAATCTAGAACCACTTTATGCAAATGCTTTTAGCCATAGATAGCTTACCTTCCAACTTAGCTTTTGACTCCTCACTCATGAAAAACTTTAACCTGTGCACTGAGAAATGATCAAATCTTTGACCATCGAGATTGCGCATGTTTCAAAAAACAGTGAACACTTCTTCACATATGAATGTCCCTACTCATAATTCTCACAGCCTGTTTACAATTAGGTTCTCAAACTTTAACCATAGAATCATTAAATATGGACTTAGATGTCTACAAAAGGATTCTTGAAATGATCAAGCATAGAAGGAGAATGCACAGAAACATCGGGCGCAATTTTCCTTCCATTACTAGAAAACTTTACATTTGGATGAGAGAGTTAATCTTCACACTTCTCAAGTGTCTAATCACTCCTAATTCTTCTGAATTCTTGTATTCTATATTCTCATACATTTGCCCCGACATTTTTCCTTTGTATATATAGTCAAATATTTACAAACTCATGACTATACAAAAGTATAAGTGAACTATCTCTGAATTAATGTACATATGTGTACACATCTTCATCTTCTGGATATGCACTTCCTTCATGCTTCATAAATTGGTCTTTTCTTCAGTCCTTGACTTCAATTCTTCACCAAAACTTCAATTGTTGATTGCCCTACACCAACAGCTCCCCCTCAATCATCAATTGAGGTTTTCTCTATCTTCTTTATGCCTGCCATGTCTTTGAATCTCTAAAGCTTTGGTCCATCCAAGCTTTTGGTTAGCATATCAGCTATCTGATCTTTTGTTGAAGTATGTATTACTTCAATCTCTTTATCCATCACCTTCTCTCTTAGAAAGTGATACTGAATCTCAATATGTTTAGTCTTGGCATGAAAAACAGGATTAGCAGCTAGATACAATGATCTCATGTTATCTCCATGAATAGTGGATATACTCTGAATGATGTCAAAACTCTTCATAAGAGTCTTAAGCCATATCACTTCCTTTGCAGCTTCAACCATACCTTTGTACTCTACTTCTGTAGATGACAAAGCAACTATGTTGCTTCTTTGAACACCAAAAAATTAACTTATCTCCCACATAACATAAGTATCCATAAGTTGATCTCCTATCATCAGGATTGCCTACCCAATATGTATCGCTATAGATCTTGATATTAGTATCTGATGTAAAACCATAATACAAACCTTCTTTGAGTGTACCCTTAATGTACCTCAACACTCTTTGACTTGCAATCCAATCTTCTTTCCTAGGACAATGCATGAATTGAGACAATACTCCAACTGCATATGACAAGTCAGGCCTAGTTAAAGTAGCATAGATCAGACTACCAACCAACTTTGATATAACTTCATATCCTTGAACTCTTCTCCTCCATATCTGCTCAATTTGTGATTCACCTCCATTGGAGTAGGTGCTACCCTACAATCATTCATCTTAAACTTGATCAACAAGTTTCTCAAAATCTTTCTTGAGTTACATACAGTCCATGTTGAGTGTATGAGATCTCCATGCCCAAGAAATATGACATGTCCCCCAAGTCACTGATTTTGAACTCTTTCTCCATTTGCTTCTTTAGACTTTGAATGCCTTTCTCATCTGTACCTGTAAGAATTATACCATCAACATATATGCACATGTAAATAAACCCATCTTTACTTGCTTTAACAAGTAGGCTACTATCTGCTTTAGATACTTGGAAACCAAGTTCTTTCAAGAACTTCACAAGTCTACAGTTCCATGCCCTTGGGGCCTACTTCAAACCATACAAAGCTCTCTTGAGCTTACATACATAATCTGGATACCTTTCATCTCTGAATCTTTGTGGTTGCTCCATGAAAACATCATCTGAAATATAACCATTTAAAAAAGCATTCTTCACATCTAATTGGCATAACTTCCAACCTTTACATGCAGCAATGGCTATGAGTGTCCTGATGGTTGTCATCTTTGCCACAGGACTATAGGTTTCATCATAATCTATACCATATGTCTGAGCAAACCCTTTCACAATAAGTCTAGCTTTATACCTAGACACAGTTCCATCTGCAAACCTCTTTGTCTTGTAGACCCATTTACATCCAATGATCTTCTGGCTATTTGGTTTAGGAACCAAATCCCATATCTGATTCTTCGTCAATGCATCATACTCATCCTGCATAGCTTTCTCCCAATTTTCCTTACCTTTTGCCTCTTCATATGTAGAAGGGTCTTCATCTGCCTTTATCATATAAGAATAATCTTTGGTAGCCAAAAAAGAAGTGTCATAGCTATACCTTGTAGGTTTCCATTTGTGTCTTGATGACCTTCTGAGTTCTCCACTCCTTGAGGTTTCTGGTTCATCACATTCTGGATCAAATCTTGGCACTTTTTCAACTTCAACCTGTAATTCATTGTTCTCTTCTTCATCAAATATCTGAACCTTTGATTTACCTTTCTTTTGATTCACAACTTCTTCATCACCTGCATAAATATTGATTGTACCTGCATACCAAGTACCTTGCTCATCAAATGTAACATCTTTTGACACTAGGAAATGTTTTGTGGATGGACTCCACAACCTTTATCCCATCTGCTCATCATCATATCCAATAAATACATACTTTTCAGCTTTAGGTTCCAATTTGTGCCAAACATCCAAATACTCTACAATGATCTAGAGTAGGTCTCTTACCCCACCATGCCTCATATGGTGTCATACCCTGCAAAGCTTTACATGGTAACCTATTAACCAAATAAGTAGCTGTGTTTACAGCCTCAGCCCACAAGTAATTTGGGCAATTTTTCTCCTTCATCATGGATCTTGCAAACTCAACAAGAGTTCTATTCCTCCTTTCTGCTACACCATTTTGTTGAGGAGAGTACCTGCACGTAATTTCCCTTTTTATACCTGCATTCCACAAGTAATCACTGAACTCATTAGAGAAATACTCTCCCCCTCCATCTGACCTTAGTCTCTTCAACTTATGACCTGTAATTCTCTCTGCATACACATGATAATGTTTGAATGTATTGAATACCTCTGACTTATCTTTGATCACATAGATAGTGATCCATCTGGTAGCATCATCAACATAAACCACATAATACCTTGAGCCATTAATACTGAAATCCTTTGATGGTCCCCACACATCTGTGTGTACCAACTCAAGCTTCTCTGAATACATAAAACCATGCTTGGCATAAGATTGCTTATGATCCTTACCTAATTGACATGCCTAACATCTGTATGTCATATGTTGAGCTGCAATATTAGGCAATCCAAGCACTAAACCATTATTAACCATATCTTTGATACCTCTTTCATTGAAATGTCCAAGCCTCTTGTGCCAAAGATCTAACTCAGAGATCTTATGTCCTCCAAAAGTGAACAAAGCATGACCAACATTACCTTGAATCTTCAATGTGAACAATCTTCCTTCTTTCTTCCCTGAAACAATTTGTTTATACCCATTGCTAGGGTCTTCCACAAACACTCCTTCATTAGTGAACCTAACTTCATAACCTTTTTCAACAATTTGACCTAAACTTATCAGATTCTTAGGAATTGTAGGAACATACAAAATCTTACTCAAGATGAGGTATGCCTCAATTGGCCGCATTTCTATTTCTGAGTCCTTATAGTGGGACCATCTAATCGCACTAGTCGCAGCACCTGAGTCAATTAAAGACGTGAGCTCTTGGCAAGGTTTGTCGTGCTCTAGCCTGACTGTAATGAATGGTCTCCTATCCACTATGCTAGGATGAATACTTGACTTTGCTTGACACATGGCCATGGGGTATCTGGGTGTTGTTTCCAGATGGTTATAATGTTCTCTCCCTAGTCCTTGTCTTCTTAACTTCAGGTGCTTAATGCGTTCTATAGCTTCTGCCTGAGCTTCAGCTCGTATTCTATTTTCTTCCTCCTTACGCTTCTTTGCCAACGTGAGTCGTCTAAGCATATCCTCAGTAAGAGGTTCCTGATATAGCTTGACTCTACAACCACTAATGTAATTAGGCATTATGTCTCCTTCTAGGGTGGCTAATTGTACTACTCCACTTGTCAAGAGTTTGTTAATGATCATAGGTACATAACCTCATTTCTCTAATTTCCGTGTGTGCTATTTCAGCGTATATACTAGGAATAAATCTCCTTCTTTTAAGCCTTTATCTTTGACATGTGCATCGAAATAGGCTTTCTCTCGCTTCTTTGCTGCGTATATTCCTGCTGCTGCTTTCAGCCTGGTTTCTCCTAATCGTTCCAAGTCCATTATTCTTGATGATAATTCATGGCTGGTCCACTGATGTTCTTGTGCAACCTTAAGGGTCGGTATCAAGAAGTCCAAAGGAAGCACAACATTCTGACCAAAAACCATCTGAAAGGGAGTTGCATTGAGTACGATCTTGTAGGCCTCTCGATATGCCCAAACAGCGTGATGTAACTATTTGTCCCAATCTGAACGTTTGTTATTCACGAGTTTTGTCAATACGTTACAAAGGATCTTGTTAGTGCTTTCTACTTGACCATTGGCCCGAGGATGATATGGTGCGGATTTCCTGTGAATCACCAAAAAATCCTATAACAAATATTCAATGAATTGGTTTAGAAAGTGAGTTCCTCGATCGCTCACTAACTCTATGGGCAATCCATATCTTGTAAAGACATTTTCAAATAAGAATTTTGCAGTCGTGTGTGCATCATTCTTTTTTGTGGCTTTTGCCTCTACCCATTTGTTAAGATAATATGTCGCAACATTAATGTATTCAGCATGTGGACCTTTTGCAGGGGGTTAATGGGTCCTACAAATTCTATACCCCACTTAGAAAATGCACGTCCTCCCATCATGGGTTTCAATGGCATTTCATCTCTGCAGGTAGGAAATTGAGTTCTTTGGCACACATCACATCTCTTAACATAGGTATGTGCATCCATCTGAAGAGTGGGCCACCATAATCCTGCAAAGAGGATGGCTCTGATTATCCTATCGGGTCCAAAATGACCTCCTGCAACACCTTGATGTGCATTCTCTAATATGCTCAAATAATCGTTCTCATGAACACATTGTCTTAGGTATCCATCTCGTCCTCGTTTGTATAGATTTTCGCCAATAAGTGAGTAGTCCTGAGCTTCCTGCTCTAGACTGCGTTGTCGTGCTAAGCTCATTCCTTGAGGGAATGTTTTCTTCCTCATGTACGTCACTAAGGGTTCACTCCATTCTGGTGTGAGAGACACATGATATAATGTAGCATGTTCTACTGGTGGTCTGACACAACAAACAAGGCATTCTTTACACAACTTATAGACATCTGCTTCCATTGAAGGCCAATATACTCCCAGTCTATGCAGAGTCTGTAATGTTCGATGTTTTGAATGATGTTGCCTTAATGCACCTACATGTGCTAATTGCAACCAGTTTGCATGTTCTGATTCATCTACACAACAGGCAATAATCTTTTGATTATCCTATTTATATATACTTCCTGCAAATTATTTGATATCTTTGAGATTTGGTAATTTCTCCTTCCTTGATCCTTATCCTAGGATTCTTGGGTCCATATGTGAGAATAGGGACAATAGGCTTAGCCCATTCTGGTGCTATCTCAAGGTTAAACAAATATGCATCGGGTAATTCGTCCGCTATTCCTTGAGAAGCTTCTCCTGTGTTTAATCTAGAAAGATGGTCAGCTCTAAGATGGGTCTTTCCTTTCGTGACTACTACTTCAAAATCATACTCCATGAGCAATAGAAACCAACGTATTAATCGTCCCATGTTACATGGCTTATTAACTAAGTACAATAATGCTTGATGATCTGTAAAGAACTTGAACTTGTTTGCCAAAAAATAATGCCTGAATTTCTTTACCACATACATCATTCCTAATCCTTCTCGTTCCGTAGTGGTATAATTTCTTTCTGCTCATTCAATTGTCTACTCGTGTAAGCTATGGGGAGATCTATATTACCTTCTTTCATGGGTTGTGCTAACACACATCCTATGGCATAGTTGGATGCATCCACATGTACATGGAATGGCTTACTCCAATCCGAGGTTGTCAATATAGGTGCTAAGCACAAACGTTGTTTAAGTTCATTGAATGAAGTCTCACATTCATCTGTGCATTCAAACTTAGTCAAAAGAGAGTATAGAGGCTTGGCTATGATTGCATACATATGTATGAATCGTCTATAATAACCACAATGACCCATGAATGCCTGTACCTCTTTTACGTTATTTGGCCTAGGTAGATCTGCAATTACCTTCACTTTTTCTTCATCCGTCAAATTCCATTCTTTGACACAATGTGTCCTAGAATTTTGCCTTTTCTGACAATGAAAATGCATTTTTTTGGGTTCAAACAAACCTGATATTCTCGACATTTGTCAAATACTTGTCTTAGTTCTGGGATATGAGTCTGCCTTATATTTGAATGAGCACATAAGTCATCGACATAAATATCTAAATTCTTGCATAAGAACTCCTTAAAGACGTGGCACATGAGTCGCTGGAAAGTGGCGGGTGCATTTGTTAAGCCAAATGGCATCACACGAAATGCAGATATGCCCCATTATATGGCAAAAGCCATCTTATGTTGATCTTCTGGAGCAATGGCTACTTGATTATAGCCTTAGAATCCATCAAGAAAGCTGTAAACTTCCTTGCCTGCAACTCTTTCCAATAAATGTTCTGTGATAGGAAGAGGATAACTGTCTCTAATTGTGGTGGCATTAACTTTTTTAAGGTTAATACACACACACAATTTTCCGTTCTCCTTGGGCACTACCACAATGGGAGATACCCATTCGGTATGCTCAATTTCATAAATGAATCCGGCTTCTATCAAGTGATCTATTTCTTCTTTAATCTTCGCAGCGTAGTTATCATTGTAGGTGTATGGTTTTTGTTTTGTAGGTTTTGCATCTGGAGTCATAGGGATTCTATGAGAACATATATCTGGATCTACTCCTTTCAAGTCTTTGTAACTACAAGCAAATACATCTCTATATTCTCGCAATAGGGCAAGTAACTCTTCTTCTTCTTTAGTCATCAAATCATGCCCTATGTAGGTACATTTCTCTTCTTCTCCTTCTATAGAAACTATTATTTTTTTGGTTTTCTCTCGATTATCATATACTTCTCCATCATCCGCCTTTTTGTTTGGCATTCGTACCATGATTCGTCTGTCTTCTATTTCATACTTCTTGAAATTCTCTGGTACCTCAAACATGGGTTCTTCTTGCTCTAACATGGTTTCTTTCTTATTTCTTTTCTTGCCTTCACTTTTACTGGTTACTTGTGTGGTTAATCTCATTTCATTCATAATCTCTTCGTGTCTCTGAGGGTGAGTTTCTACTTCGTAGAAGTATTATTCATCTGATGCAAAGGGTGGATCCATAATAATTGACTCTAAATTGAAATCACTCGCATCCTCGAATGCATTAGTGCTAGGTTCACATTCTTCTATAATGAAATCACACATGATTGGCTCTATCGTGAAAACTGAGATGTCATAGCCATCCTCGTCACAGTGGGGTGTCCATTGTTCTTCATTGATGGCTACGTCCATAGTTGCTAGGATTTCTGCCCAACCATGGGGTTCAAATTCCTCGTCTGGAAATATTACAGGTGCATACGCTGGGTCTTGAAGAGTTCATGGATGTTGTTCTGAACCTAAATTCCTAGCTTCTAACCGTTCTTCCTCTTGTTTAGCTACCTTACACATCCATAGATGGGTATCCTCGTGCAACCATGAGGGGTCTGATTCCAATGAGTGTACTGATTCTGTTTCTTCTTGTGTCTTATGGATGGTATTCCATTGTATTGGGGGTACATCTCGATGGGAATAGTCTTTAAGATTGACTTTAGTAGTCACTCCCAAATGCTGCAAGTACAAAGAATTAGTTCCCCAATCTTGTACAATTTGCAACTGATGCATGAATGGTCGTCCTAAGATCATCTCCTAAGCATGATTTTTTGCAAAATCACAAATGGCGAAGGTATGCTCAAACTCCACACCACAAGTGGTGAGAGATATGCCTCTAGTAAGCCTAATGGTTTCTCTATATGTCCGTCGGCCATTTGTAGCTTCATTCTGGTAGGTCTCAATGCTGGCTTACCCCAACCTTTCAAGCAGTAGTAGCGATGGCTACTCCGGCTCCTAAATCTAATATGGCTTTGGTGGTGTAGCCCTCATGGGTTATTGGAAGATAAGTGTTACCTTCCTCTCCTTTGCTTACATCTCCAATTCTTTCTACTGGTATTTCTGGTACCTGCCTATGTGATCCTACCTGAGAGGGAGTAGTAGCAAGCTCAGGGAATTGATTTGCTACATGTTTCCACAACTCTGGTTTAGCCTTTAACAACTCCTCTAGAGTGAGGTGACATTGTACTTCGGTATTCTTGATCACTTCTGTGTCTCTAGGGATTACTGATTCTTCATTTCTCACTATTATCGTGGGTGCTCTCATGCTAATAGACTTAGCTTCCCAAGGTCCTGTGAACTGAGGTAATTCTTGCAAAGAATTGGATTCGAAACCTGTGTGTTCACTCAGTTGTTCTTCCTCTACATATCGTAGACAGAGGGAATGTCTTGGGGAAATTGCTCTTGCGAGTCGTCTATTTCTTGAATAGGAGGATGAGTTCCTTGTTCTTTTCTCCATTTCTCTTCTTGTATTTCTCTTAGAAATTCATGTGAATACCTATGTATGGAAGACAGGTTGACTTGACTTTCTGTGTTTGGTACTTGAGATAGGGATGGTGCATTCCTTTCCTGCGTCTCTGAGATGATAGGGTTCCTATGCTGATTCGTTTTCTCCTGATATGTTTCCACATGTTCTGGTGACTCTGTATAATACGCGGGTGGACTATCTACATGAGTAGAGTCAAAACTGTTTGAGTTTGGATCACTGTCGGTAATTAGGGGTGAAGCAGAAACTAAAGACCTATTGAGGTTCTCTTCTATAGCAACATATTTGACTGAGATGACATTAGCTGGTGGGGGTGGCCGCTGAGCTAAAACAGGTTGTGGTCTCTGTTGAGCCTGATAAGTATAGTTCTATGGAGGCCTATCGTAATGAGGCTGAGTATTATACTGACCTTGGTACCTACCTGGTTGTTGGTATGCTTGTAGGTAGTTTTGTCTCACTGCTTGTTTGTTGTATGGGCAGTCTTGAGCCGTATGATTCGTGTATCATCTCTCAATCGTACAGTATTGGCCACTAGGGTTGGCTTGTGGTTGTGTTACATTGGGACATACATTTGCCATATGATCACCACCACAGGTATAACAACGCTTGTTTGTTGTTAACCTAGGCATCTATTTACTAGAAACTCCTAGTTTTTGGGCCACTTTTTCTGCTAGGTCTTCTATTGAGCTAGACAATTTTGAAGATGCTAGAGATGAACAATCTGAGCCCTTGTAGACCTTTGAGAGTTCCAACTCATCTCCAAGGTTGTCTTCAATGTCTATGCAAATTCTCATACATTGCTCTAGCGTTCTGGGTTCCTTCAAGTACACATAGGAGCATAGTTTAGAGCTCAAGAGGCCTTCTAAAAACAATGACACTTGCTTGGCCTGTGAGGGTAACTCTTGCATTGGACATCTTTCAACATATTTTCTAAACCTACGTCCTGCTAATCTGACTGTTTCCTGAGGAGTCTGTTTGAAACTGTGAATCAATGAAGACGTATCATGTCTGATTCCACTTTTAGAGAATTCCGTGATGAATGACTCTAAAAAGTGATGGATATCTCTAAAATGCCTTTGTTGCAGTGGTTGGAACCAAGTTAAAGCTGTACAACATGATCATAGGGATCTCCTGTCCCATCAAAGTACTTTTCATGGACCACTAACTGAGTGGGTCTCAATACCCTTGCGTGTTCACGAGGTCTAGGTAGAGGAAAATCATCTCTACCACCTGGTATTCTAGGTCCACTTTGTCTTTCCACCTTATCGGTGTCCATGGTGGTTCTATCTCTCTCTATGGGATGAGTGAAACTGATTTCTGGTCTCTCTTTGTTCTTGTCTCTTTGATTAGCATGGGATGAGTATGTTCCAGCCCCTTGTTGGCTCGCGTTTACATTTGCTCGAGATGGAGGGAACACTAGCTCATCTCTCCATGTGTAGCTATTTCTCGCATGGTCTCGTACTACAAACACTCGTTCCGAAGTTCCATCCAGGTATACAACCTTTCCAGGTGTATCTGGTTCCTTGAATTTGTAGATTATGATGGAGCCTACCTCATTAGGTTGTTCCATTCTGTACCTCCAAAATGCTTCATCAGTTTCTTTATTCACAAACAACTCTATACTTCTGTTATCCTGAGGGATCCACTCTGGAATTAGTACTTGTGTCAGTACAGATTTCTCTCCAGTTGTCCTAGGTTCTTCTCCTACTAGCTCTTTTCCTTGGGATTTAGCTTCCGTCTCTAACTGAATTACACCAAACTCATTGGTATTATTCGGCTGAGTACTTAAGATGTACATCGTTCCTTCCTTGTCTATGTATGCATCTCTCTCAAATTTCACCACTGGACGTTCTAATCCAATGGGTTGATCAGGGTTGTGCATTTGCACCACTTGTCTTCGCAAACCATCCTCATAGATGCGAGCACCTAAGCGGTTGGTTCGGAGAAATTCTAATTGATTCCTATAGGGTCCTTGGGGCCTTTCCAAATACACTACATTTGACCCTCCTTCTGGTCTTTCTGTGCTAAAAGCCGTTTCTGATTTGCTCGTATCTAGGCTCAACTCGTAGGGTAATTAATATTCAATTGTTGTGCCCAAGAACGTGCAGTAGTTCCTACACTTGCTTCTGATGATCGCAGGCTTCGTCAATCTGACTTACTTATATGTTTGCCCGATCTAAGGTTCATGAATTTACTTTCGAGTACTTCTGATCGTCATTGGTTCTTTGTTCTTTTTGCTTGATTCTTTTTAAATTCCTTTATATTCTTGTCTTATCTTTTTGTAAGCATCAGGAATTAACTTTTCGTTGTATTTTTGAGTGCTCGTTCCGTCAGACTTAAGTTCTTTCCTTTAGGTTTTCATATCACACACACTTACTTTAATCTTGGACTTGAAAAATTAAAGTTCTTGAACTTGATGCGTTCCTATCGTCTTTCTAATTAAATCCACAATGTTATCGTTTAGCCTAAGCTAATAATTGACTGAGGGGGTTGAGGATTCTTCCAACCTCAAGTCAGCTGCTTTGGTTGCCCTGATGCCCAAGAAGTCGCACTTCCCAAGCTTCGCATCCTTCACTGCCTTGCTTTGGTTGCCTTGATTGCCCTTGCTAGACCTGTAAAATTCACTATTAGATCACTTCTCAAATGGATGATCAAACACTTGAGTAGATACACTTTTAAGATCCTTGTCCTTTGCTCAAAAATTCTATGCCCCCTGGCTTTCTAGTCCCACACTAGGTCAACCTCAAATTATCCTCTCAAAAATTCAACGTCTTCTTTTTGAAAAAACAGTTGAGGTCACGTAGTATGCGTAAAGAGCTTTCTAACAAGCTATAAAGCTCAAAAAACGGACTTCGGATGAAAAAGATATGAGCATTCAGGCCCTCGGGGTTAAAAACTGGCCAACAGGTTTTTCCTCAAATATGAGCTAAGGGAACTCCTAGGAGTGCAATCACCCAAAAATTTTCAAAAAATAGCCCCAAATACGACCAAAAAATCAAACCCTAAAAATTGCATTTGGGGTGGACAATCGCGATGGTATGAGACAATCGCGATGGTCTGGGACCATCGCGATGGTCCAAGTGAACTGTCGCGATGGCTTGGCACAATCGCGATGGTTCGAAGGAGCGAACTGTCGCGATGGCATAAATGTGAACAATCACGATGGCGTGAATGAATCATCGCGATGGTCTACTCGGCGAGCAATAGTGATGGCATCGGTCAACGGTCAACGGGACAATCGTGATGGCATGAGCCCATTGAGATGGTCACGAGCACGATGGCTTGAGCCAATCGCGATGGTTCGAATTTCGAGGCGTCGCAATGGTTTGAGGGTATCGTCGCGATGGTCTAGCTTGCCACGTGGCAGCATCGACGCGATGGCATGAGCCAATCGTGATGGCGTGGGGTCGACGGGATTGTCGCGATGGTCAAGGACTGTCGCGATGGTTCAAGTGAACCATCACGATGGCGTGAGACCGTCGCGATGGTCCGGTCGAGCCGTCGCAATGGTATGACACAATCGCGATGGTCTGGGCCAATCGCGATGGTCCACCAAACTATGAATTTTTGAAAAGCGTTTGTGGATCCGTGTATGCGCTGGTGTCGCCTACCTCGTGGAGAACTCGCTTACCAAAAATGTCGAAGTTGACAGACCATCGCGATGGTCTGACAGACATGGAGAAATCTGACTGAAAGTACATTTTTACCTTTTGGAAGCTTTTCTAATGCTCTGGAGCTCTATACCTGCAAGAAAACTCAAAAACACAAAAACACACACAAGCACAAAAGCTCTCTCTCTCTCTCGCATGCACAAATGAGGGGAAATGAGGAGAATGGGTGGATATGGTGAATTTTCTGATTTTTTTGAAGTGGAAGAAGATGATACGGTGATGAAGATGGAGTGTGGGGGAGTTGAAAAACACTAAAAACTAACTAAAAACAACAACAAAAACTGAATTTTTTACCTTCCAATGCCACTTCTTGCTATACTCTTACCATCACACATTCGTCCTAGACTCGATCCCCGGCAACGGCGCCAAATTTGGTGTTGTTCTAGCACAATGGTGAGAACCACGTTAAGAAGCTCCACCTCCTTAATGTCAATCCGCGGAAGAGATAGTAGTGATATGAAGATCGTGAATGTGAGATGAAGTGAGAGTGAAGGTGAGAAGCATAGATATGCACACACCCATACACACACACACAATGAAGAGACAAGCAAGACACAATGGAAGGTAGGAAATCAACTCTATTGCTCAAGAACACTCTTACAAGCTCAAGTTCACTTGAGCTCATACAAGTCTACACTAGCTAACCTCAAAAATGAGCTCTCTAGCTCTTTTTATAGATTCTAGACTAGTTTTGACCGGTTTCACATCTAGTGACCGGCATAGTTAAAAAACAGGTTCTAGGCGCTATTTGAAAGGGTAAACGGTGTCTAAAAATAGCCAAAATTGGTAGGCTCATTCTACCTAAGCTCCTCAAGCTCGAGGACTCCTTGGCTTGCACAAAATGGAGCTACAATTTACAAAAAGGGTTTTTCTATGTTACATACGGTACAAAACTGATGAGAATCACTGTTGAGTGTTTGAAAAAGTAATATAAAACATATTTGTTTGAAAAAATGATTCGACTGACTCCTTGATTCTTCGTTATGCTCTGTCTTCACATGCTTCAACATCTTCTATGCCTCTGGCTACTGCCAGCACCATGTGTCATTGTCCATGGGGGCTTCCATTTCTTCATTCATTGCTTTTCTTCACTCCTTCTTGCTTTGAACTTCTTCATAAGATGTAGGTTCTTCATGGTTGAGATACTTAGCCATGTAGATTGAATGCTTTGTGACCAAAGATGTATCAAATCCATATCTTTTGGCTTCTTCTTTTCTCTCATTGACCTTCTGATTGGTTGTAGAGAGCTTTTTGATCCTTGAGCTAGGTCATGCACCTTTGCGTTCTCTTTATTCTTCCATAGCTTCAATTTCTCCAACTCTTGCATGTCATCTCTAGAATCACTAGCTTCATGATGCTTTGGCTCCTTTGTTGGAAGAGATGGAGAGTCCTCTTCCTAGTCATGGGGTAGCTTCACTTTCCTATCATCATGAAACCAAGATTTATTTTTAACAAAGACTACATCCTTACTAACTAAGAATCCTTTGTTAGTGGGATTATACAATCTATATCCCTTTTGATTTTGGTCATATCCAATAAAGACACAATTCTCTGCTTTGGGATTCAATTTCCCTCTTACTTGAGAAGGAATATGAGCATAGGCTAGACATACAAAGATTTTGCAATGCTCTAGGCTTGGTCTTCTTCTATTCCATACCTCATAAGTTTTCATACCATCTAAAGACTTAGATTGAAGTCTATTTACAAGATATGTGGCTATTGATATAGCCTCTGCCCAAAGGTAATTAGGTAGATTCTTTTCGTTTAGCATAGATCTCACTACTTCTACTATGATCCTGTTCCTCCTTTCAGCTACTCCATTAAGTTCAGGTGTGTACCTAGTTGTTACCTCATTTTGATGCCTCTTTCTTGAAGGAAAGCATCAAATTGTATTCTCCACCACCATTTGATGTGATTCTCTTGAGACATTTACCTATTTGGTTCTCTACAAGTGCAAGATATCTTTTGAAAAATTTGAAAACTTCATCTTTATGCTTCAAAAAGTATAAGATTTTCCACTTATTGCAATCATCAATAAAAGATACATAATATATTGAACCTGAAATGGAAGGTTCCTTGCTTGGACCCCACACATCTATGTGTACAAGTTCTAATAGCTCCGGATGGATATAGCCTTTCCTGTTGAAAGGTTGTCTATGAGCTTCTCCAAATA
>CM035414.1:126888893-126946393 GCA_020310875.1 Ceratopteris richardii
CATCGCGACGTCTCACTCCATCGGACCATCACGATTGTACCACTCCATTGCGACGGTTCACCTGAGCCATCGCGACGGTCCCAGACCATCGCGATTGTCCACCCCAAACACAATTTTTAGGGTTTCATTTTTTGGGCAAATTTGGGGCTATTTTAAGAAAGTTTTTGGGTGATTGCACTCATAGGAGAACCCTTAGCTCATATTTGAAGAAAAACCTAATTGTCAGTCTTCATCCCTAAGGGCCTGAACGCTCACATCTTTTTCATCCGAAGTCTGTTTTTTGAGCTTGATAGCTCGTTAGAAAGCTCTTTACGAGTACTACGTGACCTCAAATGTTTTTTCAAAAAGAAGACGTTGATTTTTTGAGAGGATAATTTGAGGTTAACTTTTTTGGGACTAGAAGGCTAGGGGGCATAGACTTTTGGGCCAAGGAAAAAAAGGACCTAAAAGTGTATATATCAAAGTGCTTGATCATCCATTGTGAATAGGTCTAACATTGGATTTTTACAGGTCAAGCAAGGGCTATCAAGGACAAGCAAGGCAAGGCAGTGAAGAACGCAAGGCTTGGGAAGCGCGGCTTATTGGGCATCAGAGCACTCAAAGCAGCTGACTTGAGGTTGGAAGAATACTCAACCCCCTCAGTCAATTATTAGCTTAGGCTAAACATTAGCATTGTGGATTAAATTAAACAAAGATAGGAACGATCAAGTTCAAGAGACCTAATTCTTCAAGTCCAAGATTAAAGCAAAGGTGTGCGATACAAGAACCTAAAGGAAAGAATTAAAGTATGACGGAACAAGAACTCAAAAGTACCACGAAAAGTCGATTCCTGATGCATACAACTAGACAAGACAAGAACTTAAGGGCATTTAAAAGGAAACAAGCAATAAAGAACAAAGAACCATTGATGATCAGAGAGTGCTGCAAAGTAAATTCATGAACCTTAGATCGGGCAAGCATATAGGTAAGTCAGACCGACGAAGTCTTAAATCATCAGAAGCAAGTGTAGGAACTACAGCACGTTCATGGGCACAACAATTGAATAGCTATCCTTACGAGTTGAGCTCAGATACTAGTTGTAGCTCAGTGATGAGTAGCACCTCCTTTAATGTCAATCCGGGAAGACGTGAGGATGGTATGAAGACCTCGAGCAAGTGGCGGCACAAGTGCGTGAGTGAGAAGCACACTAGCATGCACACACATACACACACACGCACACACACGGCAAGACAAAGAGGGAGAACCAATGGAGTTCTTAGATTACTTTCAAAATGCTCTTACAAGTTCGTTTCAATTACAATCCACCTCAAAAATGAGCTCTCTAGCTCCTTTTATAGTTTTTGACTAGCTTTGGCCCTGTTCAGACCTAGTGTCCGGCCTAGTTAAAAATTAGGTTCCAGGGCTTATTTGAGGGCTCAAACGAGATCTAAAAATTACGAAAATTGGCAGGTAGATACTTCTAAGGCTCCTCAAGCTCAAGGACTCCTTGGCTTGCACAAAATGGAGCTACAAAAAGATGAAATGGTATTTACAATGGTGTTTAGTGATGAGAATCACTTTTAATTGGTGTAGAGGTTTTGAAAAGTTAAAGGTTGCCTTAGTGCTAGATCTGCGTGAGTGCTCGTACTTGCTTCTTCATGAGGAAAATTATTGGCCTATTTGCCAGATCTTCGTTGACTCCCTTGTCTGCTTGCGCCTTCTCTCCCTTCTGACTCTCTTCTCTGACTGCCATGCCTCGTTAATCCTTCAGTCCCTTGTCCGCTGCTAACACCCCCCCCTCTCTCGCGTCTGTCGTCCCTGACAGACCCTTGTTGAGTGGGTTTTTGGATGTAGTACTCGACGACATCCTGCGCTAAGTGATGTTCAGCAATTCTCAATCCTTTGGCCAAATCTGTCAGAAGAGCATCCCAGTCTACCGGCCCGGGAACCTCTGGATGTGGTATATGTAGCTTTTCGGAATGTAGAGCTTGTTCCACTGCAAACAACTGCAAGAGATGGGATGGTCTGGGAATGAATATCTCGGAGTGATATTCCCAGAATCCCGTGACAAACATCTCTTCAAACGTTTGTTTGAAGCAGGCCAGTAAATATTTGATGCGAGCGTGCCATGCATACACAACATTAATCGATGGGGTTGTGCTCATGTCGTATACAAGGTCCTGATTACCTTCATTAAATCCTAGTGCTGAGAGATGCGGTTCCTTGACATTCTTGAAGGTCCTGAAGGTGACCAACATAAGTTCGAAAATCTTCAGGCACATCTGAGTCATGATATCAGGTACATTCTTGAAACGGACCCCCCAATGTCGAATCGTCGAAATCATATATCCAATAGTAGGTGGGCCCTTCGGGGGTGCGAAGTACACATAATTGAGCCACTTCTCACATCCTTTAATCGTCAGCACTGTTTGTGTATACTCCGGCCATGATCTCCTTCGAAATACAGGGCAATAACATGGGTTATATTTGATGTACAATGGCATGTTGTTCCATGTTCTTACCATTTCCGGGTATGTTTCCAGCAGCCGAATTCTCCACGTGGGTTGGCGAATATGTCCCTGCTTGGCGCTTTCGGGGATGTCGTCAGGTGCAAATTGTGTGGCAGAGGTTGGTTCCCTTGAGGTGTGGTGCTTGATCTCCGCATTATAATCTGCCATTAGCATGCAAAAAGGAACATACAGGTCGTCCGATGGGCCGATCCACCTATGGTGTGAGAGATTCTTAAAATAATCGGATTTGATCACAACCTCTTCCAATTTTGACATCAGTGCAATTTGGACTGCCACCCTATCATCATGCGTCGTGGCTACTTTCTCTAATTTTTGCATCCATTCAGGTGCCTCAATCTCAATTGTGTCCATGCCCTGTTCTGTTCGCTTACCCCCGGGAGTTGGCATCGGGACATAGGGATCCTTGAATGTTTCTTCTACTTCGATTGGCACCAGCTCGTCAGGCTTGGGCTCTACCAGAGGGGAGGGCTGACGCTCGTATTGCATGACCTTGCTACGTAATTCCTCAAGTTCTGCCCGGAGTTTAGTGACCTCTTCAGATGTATCTTCTGCGGTTGTGCTCTTGCTGGGTGATTGTAGCTCAGTGATGAGTAGCACCTCCTTTAATGTCAATCCGGGAAGACGTGAGGATGGTATGAAGACCACGAGCAAGTGGAAGCACAAGTGCGTGAGTGAGAAGCACACAAGCATGCACACACATACACACACACGCGCACACACGGCAAGAACAAAGAGAGTAAGACAATGGAATCACTTCTATTGCAAGAAAGTTCTCATACAAGCTCAAACTACAAGAAGCTAGCCCAAAAATGAGCTCTCTAGCTCTATTTATAGTTTTTGACTAGCTTTGGCCCTGTCCAGACCTAGTGTCCGGCCTAGTTAAAAATTAGGTTCCAGGGCTTATTTGAGGGCTCAAACGAGATCTAAAAATTATGAAAATTGGCAGGCAACTACTTCTAAGGCTCCCCAAGCTCGAGGACTCCTCGGCTTGTACAAAATGGAGCTACAAAAAGGTGAAATGATATTTACAAGGGTTTTTAGTGATGAGAATCACTTAAAAATGATGTAAGGGTTTTGAAAAAAATGAAGGGTTGCCTTAGTGCTAGATCTGCATGTGTGTCCGTACTTGCTTCTTCCCGTATACTGTCAACACTCTCCCCCCCCTAGGGTCTGTCGCCTCTGACAGACCTCTTTTCCACAGTTTGATCAATGTATTTCTGCAGGAGGTCGGTTGCCAATTCTTGTTCTTTGATTCTTAAACCTCTGATCAGGTCTCGTTGCAAAGCCTCCCAATCAACTGTACCAGGCATGTCAGGTTGTGGCATCGTGTAAAGCTCGGAATGCATTGTTTGCTCGCATGCGAAGAGATGGAGTAAATGCGTAGGCCGTGGCGCGAATACCTCTGAATGTGCTTCCCAAAACCCCGTGGTGAACATATCGTCGAATGTTTGCTTGTAGCAGGCAGGGAGATATCTTATGAGTGCATGCCATGCGTAAGCCACTCGTATGCTCGGGGTTGTGCTCATATCATATAGCACGTCGTAGTTACCATTAATAAACCCGGGAATAGGAGGTTGAATACGGCATACATTGCG
This sequence comes from Ceratopteris richardii, assembly GCA_020310875.1. Lineage (NCBI taxonomy): Eukaryota > Viridiplantae > Streptophyta > Polypodiopsida > Polypodiales > Pteridaceae > Ceratopteris > Ceratopteris richardii. The sequence goes on from CM035414.1 coordinate 126,892,999, forward strand.
AAAAGTTTTGAATACGACCTGCATCATATCGAAGATCTTGAGCATCATCTGGGCAGCGACATCTGGCATGGGGTGGAGACGTGGTATCCAATGTCTGATGGTTGCCATCATGTATGACACCGTGGGAGTACCGGTTGGGGGAGCGATGGCGGGGTAATTGAGCCATTCTTTACAGTTCGCGTTGTTCTGAACCTTGATTGCAAAAGCTTTCCATGATCTTCGTCTTTGCACTGGCCCAAAACACGGATTGTACTTCAAATGCATGGGGGCGTGGTTCCATGTTCTAAGCATTTTTGGGTAAGTTTCGAGTAACTTCTGCCTCCAAGTGGGTTGAAATATGGCCCCTTTTCGTGCTGCTTCTGGTATATCTTCTGGTTCAAACTGTGTGGCAAATGTTGGGCACTTGTTGGTGACTCTTTTGATTTCTGCGTTGTAGTCGGCCAACAATACAAAATAGGGCTTGTATTGTAATTCTGAGCTAGTGATAAGGCGTCTAGAGGCAATGTGCCTGAAGTACTCTGAGTGAAGGATGGTGTCCTCAATGGCCTTCATTGCCAGCATCTGAGTGGATATCCGTTCTTGATGAGTTTTCCCCATTTCCTCTACCTGTTTCATCCATGCTGATGGGGGTTCCTCATAGGTATCTTGACCTTCTTCTGTGATGCGTCCTCCTGGAAATGGTTGAGGCTCATAGGTGTCGTCGAATGCTTCCACCACTGGAATAATAATTGCTTCTTCTTCTAACGGTTGCTCTGGTGGGGAAGGAGGTCGCTCGTACTGCATCAACTTCAATTTTAATTCTGCAATCTGTTGCCGTAACTCCAGTACGTCATTGGTCGTTGAATGTTCAGGTTCAGGTGAAGTAGCAACGTCGGTCATCTCTTTAGGTTCTCGTTGGTGTGGTGTAGACTCTTGGGATCTCTGTAGGTCCTTCAGTTGGTCGGCAAGCTGATCATGTGCTTCTAAAAGATTGGCATAAGTTTCCAAGATCTGTTGTATGCTTTCTGAGGGAACAGCTTGAAATTTAGCCGGGTCTATGGGTGCTCCCGGGGTGTTCTCCATGGCAGCCTCGAGGTTCTCTTGGTTTTGTTGTTGAAGCCGTCTGTTCTCTTCTTGAGCTGCTGCAAGATGTCGTCGTAGCAAGGCCATGTTTCGTTGAAGCCTTGCATTGCGGCCCATTTGATCTCGCAGCTGTTCCTCCATGGCTTTGCTTGCTTCCATATGCCTCGCTTCCAGTTGTGCATTTGCATGTTCGAGGGCAGATATTTTGCTTTGTGACTCTATAAGACTGGACTCCAAAGCATTGACACGCTCTTGGAGTGTTGCCGAGAGGGTGCAAAGCTCCTTGTTATTTTCTTCCAATAATTTATATTCCTGCTTAAGCTGAGTGGCAGCTTCGAGCATGGTGTCGAGTGCATGACTAAATGAAGTGGGTGCAGGGGTAAAGGTGGAAGATGCAAGGGGTCGGGGGATGGGAAAGGGAAAAGTGGATGTTGTGCCCACAGTGCTTGGAAATGGCGACGTGAGTGAAATGATACGTGGTGATGCTGGAATAGCAGTGGTGGTGGGTGATCCTGTGGATGGTGAGATGTCCATGGGATCAGACGTGAGAGTGTGTGATTCGTGCACTGTGAATACAGGAATGGTGGGTGGTGTGATAGTGGTAGCAGTGAATGTGGGGGAGTGGGGTTGGGAAAGGGACTTTTTATTATAATTATCCACCTGTTGGAGTATATTTACAAGGTTTGTCCAAAATGAGGGTTGTGTGACTTGGGCTGAGTGTGAGGCAGTTGCTAGGGGAGTGGTGGATAGGGTTTGGGTGTGGGTGAATGGAAAAGGATGGGATGAGGTCTGGCTATTGGCAAGTGGTTGTCCAAGGGCGGGGAGATAGGAAGGGTGACCTATTATGGTTTGATCGGTGGCCGGATGTCCGGTGTGAGGTTCAAAAATTTGGGTGGAAGTGTGGGACGTGGGTAAAGGGAAGGATGTAACAACGGAGGTGTGTACAATGGTTTCGTGATGGGTGGATATCGGTTGTTCAGGAGGAATAGTGGAGAGGAGTTCTGAAGGGTGGATGGAAGGTGGCTGTGGAGAGGGTACGTGTGTAATTACCTCATGTGCGTCGATGGGACTCGGGCTCGTCATGTGAACATCCTCTGAAGTTGTAGTAGGCAAGGCGGTAGAGGTTTCCATTTGAATCATTTTCCCTCGTCGTGGTCGTGTATCAATCCTTCGTTGATCATAGACAGGGTTTTCCTGATAGACCATTGTCCTCAATGCCTCCCCGATCCCACATGTCTCTGCCAATAAATTCAATGATTCCACAAAGTTAGAGTCAACATTCTCGGCTTGAAGCATCTGGTTCACTAGAGCTCTATTCGCCTCTTCTGTCATCTTATGTCTTCTCTGTACCTGCTTGATTGTCTTGTACAGCCGTCTGAGTTGTGCTGTGTAGGCAGGGACCTCCTCTTCACTGTCTTCCGGGTCATTTCTGTGTGCGCCTTCCTGCACTTGTGTGTTTGGGTCATGAGGATGTTGTGCCACTTCTTCCCCATGTACTCTGCTCGTCTCGCCCCGTGGCTGTTCCCTTTGGGCTGATGCACCCGGACCCACATTGTCAAGGGAATCTTCACTGTCGGATAGGGGGACCGTCTGCAGGAATCTTTCAAAATCGAAATTTGGATCTTCTGTGAAGGTGGCCATAGATGCAAACTCTGCATCGGTAGGTAGTGGAGGGGCAGATGGAACGGGTTGTACCACCTCTCTAGCTTGAACTCCTTGAAGATGGATCGTGAAAGGTGTGACTTGAGCTCCTGGTCTGGGAGAAGCTTCAGTCGTGGCTTCTTGAGGGATCGTTACCTGGGAGAGCGATCCACGCATTCTTTTTGCAGGCTGACTCCCCGACTTCCGCCCTTTGAACAGCTTGAGGTGTGCATACTTTAGGGCTCGGGCAACTGGCACATCATATGCAAGACATCTGTAGATGATTCTTGTCAGTGCACAACAACCATGGGCTTCCTCACTCCCCGCTTGCCTGCCTCATACGCTTGATCTAAGATCCATACCGGCATCTTAATGGGCAAGCTTCCGGTCTCTGCTAAATATAGCCCGTACCATATCTTCTTGTGAGGCTGAGTGAAACGGTCCTGAGCGGGAAAAGCGAAGTGCTGGAGGCACATCCGTAGAGGTATAGCAATGTTGGGGGTGAGGGCGCACATTTCTTTTAGTTTCTTGATTCTATTGCTTTTCATCGACTCCGGTATCAAGGGGTCGCGGTCAGAAGGCACATGCGTGCCATACATCTGAAGTGCTTCCCTGATTAAAGTCACATTTAATTCGAACTTCCTCATTTCCTCCAGATTGGACAAGGAGGGCACCCAGAATGTGCCTGAATGATCCTTATCCCCTGTCGGCTTCAGCGTAGCAATTAAGTAGTAGCACCTGAGGAAGTCTGGTTTAGGCAGAGCTGCACTGAAATAAGCTTGTAATCCTGCTTTTTGCCAAATATCTTGAAGTGGAGCTGCATTTTGCAATGCTTCGAATTCTCGTGAGAAGAATTGGAAGGTCCACCACACTCCTCCACATTCCATCTTGGATTCCCAGATATGATCCGCGTCTCCCAAATCTCCTGGCATCTCATTGAACCAGTGAGAATGTCCCTTTACTCTTTCGGTTAGGCCGTTTGGTGGATCTGGAATAGGAATCCTCCGCACATTCACGAACTCCTCAGGTCGAGCTGTTGGTGGGGCCTCCACCGGCATGGCATCCCAGTTGATTGGAACACCAGACCCTGCCTGAGAGCTTGTGCCTGCCGCTGTTGCCATGAGAGTAGGTTGCTTATCTGCTGGAAGACGAAAGGCACATTAGTGTTGCATAGGAAACAAGATGTAATGGTGTTCCCTTCACAATACTAACATGATAATCCCGGAAGTCAGTGGTTAGTGGTGAAGTGTTTGTGATAGGTGTGAGTGGTGATTAAAGGTCAGTGTCATCCTAGATGCATACTTTGGTGATGCAATGGGCTCGGAATGCTCCTGTGTTAGTGTGGACGGATTTACAGAATAGGGTCAGGGGGTTTAGTACACAGTTTAATTCTCCACACTTTGATAGAGGAGTCGTAGCTCTTAGAGCTAAAGACAGGTGAAGAGTTCTGTATGAGAGTGTGATGTATTTGGGACCTTTTGGGTACCCATTTCCCGACATTCCTAGGGTTGATGGGGGTGGGAATAGGGAGAGGTGTAGGTATCTTTTCATTTTCTGAGTTGTTGGTCATGAGTGCTTGTGGAAGTTGTTTCATCCTAGTCCCTGAAGGTGAAGTAATTTGGGCTTGTAAGCAGGTCTTGGGCACCCATATCTGTCTAGCATTAGGGGTGGCCTTCATTGACCGCTTAGGAACCCAAATAGAAATGGTGTGCCTAGGGGTTATCCTAGGGGGCTTCTTCACTTTGTTCCTTGATGGTGAGGCACGTTTCTTGTCTCCTTGAGAGTCTGCTATTAGAGCTGTGGGTTTTCCATCCTTGCGTATCCAGATCTGCTTCACGCCACGAGATGCTCTATGTTGCACGGGTTGGTGCTCCTGCCTCTTGCTCAGCGGCCTCCTTCGTGTAGAGTGATGTTCGGTCTGCTTGTTTAGAATCTTCTTTGGATCAGTTAGGAACTCCTTCTTGGCTCTTGAACCTTCAGTAAGATCGACATTCCTCTGCACCATAGAAGTTTGGACAATCACAACATTGTTATCTTCATGTGGATTCCTGGAGGGACCAGGAGTTGGTGCCGATTCTATTGGTTTGAGTGCTTGACTTTCTAATTCAATCGTGAGACGGCTTTGGCCTACCCAAGCCTGAAGAAGTCCACTTCTTAGGTTGAGGTTGACTGCGTGATCATAGATCCAGTCTTGGCCTAAGACAAGAGCTTCGGTCAGATCCCCGTCTTCACACACTAGCACTTTTGCTGGCATGAGGACCTCTTGTATGTAGAGGGGAAGATCCACCTCTGCCATACAAGGGGTTTCAACACCTCCTAACCCTATCAGATATGCTTCTAGGGGTTTTACCTCCAATTGCAGCTGCTGGCAATAAGAAAGCCGAACTGCACTTGTGGCTGCTCCTGAATCAATTAAAGCTCTCACGCTTGTGCTGCGGTGTCTTTGTCCTATTTCTAGGGTCACAAAAGGTCGGCGGTCCACTATCTTATGGGTACGTTCACCTGAAGCCTCACACATGGCCATGTGATAGCCTGGAGACTCTTGAGTGTCAGTCACAGGCTGATCCCTCCCTTGTCTCCTCAACTTCATTCGTCTGATACGCTCTAAGGCCTCTGCCTGTGCTTCTTCTCGAATTCGTTTTTCCTCCTCCTTACGTTGCTTAGCAGTATTGAGTCGACTTAGCATTTCCTCCGTGAGGGGTTCCTGATAGAGCTTGACTCTGCATCCGCTAATATAGTTTGGGAGGACATCCCCCTCTAAAGTGGCTAGTTGTACTGCTCCACTCGTGGAGATCCTATTAATGATCATAGGTCCGTAGCCCCTCTTTTCTAGCTTTCTTGCGTGTTGTTTCAATGTGTAGACTAAAACTAGATCTCCTGCTTTCAAGCCCTTATCCTTCACATGGGCATCAAAGTATGCCTTTTGCCGTTTCTTTGCAGCATAGATGCCCGCTGCTGCTCGTAGCCTCGTCTCACCTAAACGTTCTAGATCAAAGATCCTAGAGGACAACTCGTGTCCATTCCACTCATGCTCTTGTGCTACTCTTAAAGCTGGGATTAGGAAATCTAGTGGTAGCACTGCATTCTGTCCGAAGACCATCTGAAATGGGGTGGCATTGAGTACCGTTTTGTAAGCAACTCGGTATGCCCAAACAGCATGATGAAGTTGTTTGTCCCAATCCGAGTGTTTATTATTTACAAGTTTCGTCAATACGTTACATAGGATCTTATTCGTGCTCTCGGCTTGTCCGTTAGCTTGTGGGTGATAGGGTGCAGACTTCTTATGTGTCACCATGAATTCTTGAAGGAGATTTTCAATGACCTCATTCAAGAAGTGCGTACCTCTATCACTAACCAACTCTATTGGTAACCCATATCTAGTGAACACATTTTCGAATAAGAACTTAGCCGTCGTTTGAGCATCATTCTTCGTCGTGGCTTTTACTTCCACCCACTTTGTAAGGTAATCTGTAGCTACAATAATATATTCTGCATGGGAGTTTCTAGCTGGGGGATTGATGGGACCCACAAAGTCTATACCCCACTTTGAAAATGCACGTCCTCCCATCATTGGCCTTAAAGGCATTTCATCTTTTCTTATCGGATGTTGGGCACGTTGGCATGTGTCACAACTCTTCACATAAGTATGTGCATCCATATGAAGAGTGGGCCACCAAAGCCCTGAGAATAGAATGGTCTTAATTACTCTATCAGGCCCAAAGTGTCCACCTGCAGCACCGCTGTGTGCAGCTTCTAAGACTTTCAAATAGTCTGATTCATGAACGCACAGTCTTAGGTAACCATCCTTGCCTCTTCGATATAGGTTGTCTCCTACTAAGGCATAGTCTTGAGCCTCTTGCTCCATGCTCCGTTTTCTTGCAAGACTAGCCTGATTGGGCAATGTTCCCGATCTCATGAACTCAACCAATGGAGCACTCCAATCTGGGATTAATGATACGTGATAAAGAGTGGCATGCTCCACTGGGGGTCTCTTCTGGCACACTGGACAATTGTGGATCCACTCTTGTATTTCTTTGTCCATGCTAGGCCAATACACCCCTAAACGTTTTAGATTCTGCAATGTTCATTGTTTAGGGTAGTGATTTCCTAGCAGTCCCTCATGGGCTTGTTGCAACCAACTAGCATGTTCATCATCCTCGACACAACAAGCTAATACGCCCTCGGTATCTTGCTTGTACATACTTCCGGCTAATATTTGATACTTTAGCGATTTTACAATTTCCTCTTTGCTTGTTTTAACATTTTTATTTGCAGGCCCGAAGGTTAGGACTGGTACCAACTTATTTGCCCATTTAGGAACAACTTCTAAATTGAACAGATAAGCATCGGGCAATTCATCAGACACTCCTTGCGGTGGCTCTCCTGAAGTGATGCGAGAAAGATGGTCTGTCCTAAGATGGGTTCTACCTTTCCTGACAACAACTTCAAAGTCGTATTCCATTAGTAAGAGGAACCATCTTACTAAGCGGCCTGTATTGCAAGGTTTATTGACCAAATATAGTAAAGCTTGATGATCAGTGAAAAACTTGAACTTATTGGCCAATAGATAGTGTCTAAACTTCTTCACAGCATATACCATACCTAGGCCTTCTCTTTCCGTTGTGGTATAATTTCGTTCAGCTGCATTTAGTTGCCTACTAGCATATGCTATCGGCAAATCTAGGTTTCCTTCACCCGTGGGTTGCGCTAGCACACATCCTATTGCATGATTTGAGGCATCTACATGGACATGAAAGGGTTTGCTCCAATCCGGAGTAGTCAATATTGGTGCTGTGCACAAACGTCTCTTCAGCTCGTTGAAGGAAGTCTCGCATTCCTCACTCCACTCGAAATTTGTTAACAACCCATAGAGAGGTTTAGCTATGATGGCATACATGTGAATAAACCTACGGTAATATCCACAATGGCCCATAAAGGCTTGTACCTCTTTAACATTCCTTGGTCTGGGCAACTCTGCTATTGCTCTTACTTTGTCTTCATCTGTTGAAATTCCATTCTTAGAAACAATGTGACCTAAGATCTTACCTTGTCGTACCATGAACACACACTTCTCTGGATTCAGGCACACTCGATAATCTCTACACTTGTTGAAGATTTGCCTGAGCTCAGGGATGTGGTATCTTCTTTCTTGGGAATGAGCGCATAAATCATCCACATATACTTCTAAGCTCTTTCGCAAGAACTCTTTGAAGACATGACACATGAGTCTTTGGAATGTTGCAGGTGCATTGGTGAGCCCAAATGGCATCACACGAAATGCAAAGATTCCCCATTCTGTGGCAAAGGCCGTTTTGTGCTGATCTTCGGGGGCAATGGCTACTTGGTTGTAACCTGAAAATCCATCAAGGAAGCTGTAAACTTCCTTGCCTGCAACACGCTCCAATAGATGTTCGGTGATTGGAAGAGGATAACTATCTCGGATCGTAGCGGCATTGACTTTTTTAAGGTTAATGCACACTCGCAATTTCCCATTCTTCTTGGGCACCACTACAATGGGGGACACCCATTCAGTGTGCTCAATCTCATAGATGAATCCGGCTTCAATCAGCCTGTCAATTTCCTCTTTTATTTTGGCTGCATAATTGTCATTATATGTGTAGGGTTTTTGTTTGGTGGGCTTGGCATCAGCGGTCATCGGAATCGTATGAGAACAAATCTCTGGATCTACTCCTTTCAAGTCTCTATAGTGCCATGCGAACACATCCCTATATTGCCTTAATAGAGCTACAAGCTCTGCTTCTTCTTCTGCACTTAGGTCGTCTCCTATGTACGTACATCGCTCTTCGTTCCCTTCAATGGTCACTACAATTTTTTTGGTCTTTTCTTTATTGTCATATGCTTCTCCTATAATGGCCTCTCTCTTAGGCATTCGTACCAAAATTTTTCGGTCTTCCACTTCATATTTCTTGAAATTTTCTGGTACTTCAAACAATGATTCTTACTCTTCTTGTCTCGCTGCTTTTCTTTTCTTTTTCTTTTGACCTCCTTCACTTCCTTTCTTTGAACTTATCGTTTTAATACTCGCAAGGGGTTCTTCTTCCTTTTGGGTTAACACTCCTAGGTCTTCTAAGTAGTGTTCCTCTGAGTCAAAGTATGTATCCATCACAATGGATTCTAGATCATCGTCATTCTCTTCTTCTTCTATGAACTCACTAGGATCACACTCTTCCAACAAGGGCTGACACATGAACACTGAAATATCATAACCCTCCTCATCACAATGGGGTGTCCATTGTTCCTCATTGACTGCAATGTCCATGGTAGCTAAGATTTCTGCCCAACCATGAGGCTCAAATTCCTCATCTGGAAATATCATTGGTGTATAGGCTGGGTCTTTTATTGGTCTATCTCCTGGGGGAGTTCCTTCTTCTCTCGCTTTTAGGCGCTTTTCCTCTTCCTCTGCGACCTTGCACATCCACAAGTGAGTATCTTCATGCAACCAAGATGGTTCAGGTGAACTTCCAGAATGCACGGAGATAGAATCTTCTTTCGCTTTGTGGATAGGATTCCACTGTAGGGGTGGTACATCTCTGAAGGTGTAATCCTTCAGATTGACCTTGGTGGTGACCCCTAAGTGCTGTAAGTACAAGGAGTTGGTTCCCCAATCCTGTACTATTTGCAATTGTCGTAGGAAAGGTCTTCCTAGGATCATCTCGTAAACATTATTTTTCTCAAAGTCACATATAGCAAACGTATGTTCAAACTCTACACCACAAGTGGTTAGAGTTATCCCTTCAAGCAATCCTAGAGGTCTTTCAAAATTACCATCTGCCATTTGAAGTTTCATTCTCGTTGGTCTTAAGGTGGGTTTGCCCCATCACTTCCACAAGGAAGTGGTCACAATAGCAACACCAGCACCCGAATCCACAATTGCTTTGGTTGTGTAACCTTGGTAGGTGATCGGAAGATAAGTGTTACCTTCTTCACCTTCGCTCATGTCTCCTATCTTGTCGAGAGGTATCTCGGGAACTTTTTTCTTAGAGCCTACTTTTGGTATATTGGATTCAAGTTCTGGAACCTGATCCTTCACATGATTCCAGAGCTCCGGTTTTGCCTTGAGGAGCTCCTCTACAGTGAGATGACATTGAACCTTAGTGTTCTTCACAACATCAGTGTTTCTTGGAATCACTGAGTCTTCATTTCTTACCAATATTGTGGGAGCTCTGATCTGGAGAGATTCAGATTCCCATGGGCCTGTGAAATGAGGCAACTCCTGTAAAGAATTAGATTCAAAATCTAATCTCTCATCCTCTTGTTGCTCTGTTTGATCTCCATAGATAGACGGAATGTCTTGGGGAAATTGATCATGAAGATCATCAATCTCAGGAATAGGAGGGGAATTACCCTTCTCCTTGGCCCATTTCTCTTCTTGTATTTCCCGCAAGAACTCTTGAGAGTACTGTTGAATTGAAGGAGGTATTCCAGCATCCGTGGAATTAGGAACATAAGCTCCCTTTGGTGGTGAGCTTCCTCTTTCAACAACTGGTTGAGCCTGTGGAGGTAAAGAAACTTGTGATTTGTTTACCAACTGCTCTAATCTTTCTAGTAAGCCTTGGAAATGCAAATCCGGCTTGACAGAGTTTGTCTGATTGAACTTTTGACTAGTCTCAAGTATAGCTTGAGCTTGTTCTACCATTTTCATGCACATTTTCATCCGTTCAATCTCTAAATCTGCTCTAGGGTAACTCTTGTCTAGGTTTGCAACTGTTGGCCCTTCTTGAAGTCGAGCCTGGTAGGCCTTGAACATCATGTCCAAGCCTTCAGGAGTGGGGTCAGCTAATACTGATCCTACTCGGGGTGGTGGGTGGGTTACATGGGGTGTATTAGAGGGTGGAGAAATGGAGGGTGATGGGGATGGTAGTGGTGGAAGTGTGTGTGAGTGTGGTTGAGATGTGATCTCTGTGATTTTTGCCTTGGTTTCTCTCAGGCTTTCTTCAAGTTCGTTTATCTTTTTTGCCCATTGCCTCTTCATTCTTTCACGACTATCCTTCCAGGCTCTAGTCCTCTTTTTGGTTATGCTCTCTGTTTCACTCACCTCGGGGCTCTTTTCCTGAACAACATCTTGGTGTCGTTGAAGTGCCTGGGCTCTTGTGATCACCTGCACAGGTGCAGTGGAAGTCACACTCCCTGTGGAGTCTACAACTAACCCAACGACATTGATAGGAGTGATTTTAGGCATGTTATTAGGGTTCTTTGGGCAATCTCGTAGGAGATGTTCTTTCCCGCAGTCTTTACAGAAACCCTGGATGGTTACTGGTTGAGGTTGTGTAGGGACAAGCAGTGGACAATCACGTATAAGGTGATCTCCCTGACATGTGAAGCATGGTCCTCTAGGAAATGGGGGTCGTACCTGCCTAGGTTGAGGTCTAGAGTTGGGGTTTGTGTACATGACATTAGCATACTCAGGTTCCCCACTATTTTCACTTGGGTCCTCATAATAGTATGACTCGTTATGCTCGGGTGACTGCATGTAGTAAGCCTGTGGACTACTCATATGTGTGGAGTCAAAACTATGGTCACTTGGATCACTGTCTGATAGCAATGGGGTGACTGGGACTATGGCTCTATTCGGATTTTCTTCAGTAGATGCATATTTCACTGGGATCACATTGGTTGGAGCAGGGGGTTGCTGCACTAGGACTGGTTGAGGTCTCTGCTGCCCTTGATAAGGTGGCTGATAAGTTTGCTGTGGTCTGTTGTATTGTTGTGATGGGTACTGATTCTGGTATCTACCATGTTGTGGATATGGCTGAGGGTAATTTTGCCTAACAGTTTGTTTGTTATATGGGCAGTCTTGTGCAGTGTGGTTGGTGTACCTGCGCTCTATGGTGCAGTACTGGCTACTAGGATTCGCCTGGGGTTGGGCCATGATGGGACATACACTTGCCATATGTTCACCGCCACAATTGTAACACCGCTTAACTGGGGCAAATCTCGGAATTTGCTTGCTAGAGACACCTAGTTTTTGGGCTACCTTCTCTACAAGTTCCTCGATGGATGTGGATTGGCCAGATGTCATGTTACTAGAGCTATCAGAATCCTTATAGATTTTTGATAGTTCTAATTCCTCACCTAGATTGTCCTCAATGTCTATGCACATGCGCACGCACTCCTCTATCGTTCTGGGGTCCTTCAGGTACACATATGACCTGAGCTTAGTGCTCAACAATCCATCTAGGAACAAGGCCACTTGTTTGGCTGGTGTGGGTAACTCCGGCATCGGGCATCTCTCCAGGTATTGTCTAAATCTTCTTCCAGCTAGTCTGACCGTCTCTTGAGGTGTTTGTTTGAAGCTGTGAATTAGTGAGGAGGTGTTATGCCTGATTCCACTCTTAGAAAACTCAACAATAAATGCCTCTAAGAGCTGGTCTATGTTTCTGAAATGCCTCTCATTTAGTGGTTGAAACCACGTAAGGGCAGTGTTCCTAAGAGTTAGACCGAAAGCATTGTATTGTGTGAAGAGGTCCTCTACCTGTTCAGCTTTCAATACTTGTCGAAATTCTGCCACATGGTCATAAGGGTCTCCCGTGCCATCGAAGTAATTCTTCATGGACTTCACCAGTTGAGTTGGTCGCAGGGTCCTAGTGTGTTCTCTCGGCCTTGGCACAGGAAAATCATCAATATCCCTTTGATTCCAAGGGGTTCTATGTCTCTCAGGTTCCACTCTATTCCTTTCTGTTCCCGTCCTTTCTCTTCCCAGGGAGTTGGCAAAACTTACCTCAGGCTTGTCTCTACTTCTATCTCTTTGAGCTCCATGAGCTTGGGAGGTCCCAGCTCCTTGGTGACCAAAGGACACATTAGACCTTGGTTGGGGAAAAACCAATTCTCCCTTCCATGTGTAGGCATGTCTGCCATGCTCAGTGACCACGAAGATTCTCTCTGATGCATTGTCTAGGTAGGTTACTTGACCTGGGCTATCAGGGTCTTTAAACTCATAGATTGTGAGGGCGCTCACTTCCTGAGGTTGAGCAGATTTGTATCTCCAAAAAGCCTCATCGGTTTCTCGGTTTAAAAGCAGGTCTATGCTTTTATTGTCCTGTGGAACCCACTCTAGAGTCATGATTCTAGTCAAGACAGATTTACCACGGGGAGTTCTTGGCTCTCTCTCTAAGTTCCCTTGCTCTATATCACCCATGTCGGTCTCTGCAATTGTAGCTCAATGATGAGTAGCACCTCCTTTAATGTCAATCCGGGAAGACGTGAGGATGGTATGAAGACCTCGAGCAAGTGGCGGCACAAGTGCGTGAGTGAGAAGCACACAAGCATGCACACACATACACACACACGCGCACACACGGCAAGACAAAGAGTGAGAATCAATGGAGTTCTTTAGATTACTTTCAAAAGCTCTTACAAGTTTGTTTCAATTACAATCTAACCTCAAAAATGAGCTCTCTAGCTCTTTTTATAGTTTTTGGCTAAGTTTTGGCCCTGTCCAGACCTAGTGTCCGGCCTAGTTAAAAATTAGGTTCCAGGTCCCATTTGAGGGCTCAAACGATATCTAAAAATTATGAAAATTGGTACGATGGTATTTCTAATACTCCTCAAGCTCGAGGACTCCTCGGCTTGCACAAAATGGAGTCTAATCTACCAAAAACGGGATTTACAATGTTTGTGTAGTGATTAAAATCACTTGAGTTATTCATAATCCATGGAAAAAATGATCTGGCCTTGTTGCCGTATTGTGCATGATTCCTCTGTTGCTTTGTGTGCCAACACTCCCCCCTTCCTAGCGTCTGTCGCCCCTGACAGACCTTTGTTCTCTCGGGTGGTCGATGCAATATTGGATGACATTGGTAGCCAGTTCATGTTCTCCTATCCTTAAGCCTCTTGCTAGATCAACTTCCAACGCATCCCAATTTATTGCACCAGGGGTCTCTGGTTGTGGGGTGGTGTAGTACTCTGAATACATTGCTTGTTCACACGCAAACAGTTGGAGCAGATGTGTTGGCTTTGGTGCAAAAACCTCCGAGTGATACTCCCAGAAACCTGATCTGAACATTTCTTCGAAGGTCTGTTTGTAGCAGGCGGGGAGGTATTTGATGCGTGCATGCCAAGCGTAAGCCACACGAATACTGGGGGTGGTGCTCATGTCATACACCAAGTCGTAATTTCCATTGCTAAACCCCGGGAGACGTACCTGTGGTGCGGCTGCATTTCTAAAGGTCTTCAGGACTACTTGCATCATATCTAAGATTTTAAGCATCATCTGCGCTGCTACATCTTGCATGGGCTTCAAGCGCGGCATCCAGTGGCGAATGGTTCCCATCATATATGCTACTGACGGTGGTCCCTGTGGTGGCGCAATGTACGGGTAGTTCAGCCATTCCTTGCATTGCGCGTTGTTCTATACCTTAATATTGAATGCCTTCCACGACCTGCGGCGGGGGACTGGACCGTAGCATGGATTGTACAGGAGGTGCAAAGGCGCATTGTTCCATGTGCGTAGCATTTTTGGATATGTCTCTAGAAGTTTCTGCCGCCATGTTGGTTGACGAATTTTGCCTTTTTGCACCTCTGGAGGAAGGTCTTCGGGTTGAAATTGGGTCGCAAAGGTAGGAATCTGACCCGTGACTCTTTGTATTTCTGCATTATAATCAGCCAAAATAATATAGTACGGCCTGTATTGGAGTTCAGATGAGAGAATCAGGCGTCTCGATGACAGGTTCTTAAAGTAAGCTGATTGTAACACAGTCTCCTCTATGACCTTCATGGCCTGATTTTGCACTACGGTGCGCTCTTCGTGCGAACTCCCTATTTCCTCCACTTGACGTAACCATGGGGGCCGTGGTGCCTCGAATGTGTCCTGCGCTTCTTCTGTTTGTTGGCCTCCTGGGAATGGTTGCGGATCGTATTCTTCGTCAAACGTTTGTTCCACAGGAATTTGCACAACTTCTTCGTCCGTGGGAGCCTCTGGAGGGGAAGATGGTCTCTCATATTGTAGTAGGCGTGTTTGCAATTCAGTGACCTGTTTCTGGAGATCTTTTATGGCCTCTGCGTCTGTGAGAAGTGAAGCCACAGAGGGGGTGGTTGGAGGGGCTGTTGTTGGTCCTTGTTGGTGTTCCTGCTTCAGTTGTCCCAGCTCCTCCGATAGCTTATCATGTGCTTCGAGCAGCATGGCATAATCTTCCAATATAATCTTGATATTATCGGGGGTCACTGCTTGAAACTTGGATGGGCTGATGGGTGCCCCCGGTGTGCTCTCAATAGCTGCCTCCAGGTTCTCTTGATTTTGTATTTGCAGGCGTCTATTCTCTTCCTGAGCAGCCGCAAGATGGCGTTTGAGTAATGCCATATTTCGCTGGAGTTTTGAGTTGCGTTCCAGCTGTGTCCGTAGGTGACCTTCTACCACCTGCACCGCTTCCTGATCTACATTCTATAACTGTACCTCCAATATGTTATGGGCTTCTTGGAGGGTTTGGAACTGTGTGTGGAGGCGAGCGTTCTCCTCTTCTAGTGCCGCAAGGCGGTGCTGTAGTGTCTCTGAGTGCTCGTGCAGGCGTTCGTTTTGTTGCTGGAGCTGAATGTAATCTGTTCTTAAATTTGATATACAAGCCAACATGGTGTCCAATGCATTTCCTATAGATGAGTGGGTGGTGTTTACCGTGGGAGATGCATGGGAAGGGAATTGGGGAAGGGAGACAGTGAATGATGTGTCTACGGAAGTTGTGTGTGAGGGTGAAATTGGTGGAGGGGGAATGGGAGGAGGTGAAACCGTGGGTGGAGGTGCCGTGGGTGGTGAAATGTCCATACCTTCAGGAGTTGGTGTGAGTGTGGGGTCTGCCATATACATTGGGATGGTAGGTGGTGTGTGTGTGGAAGTGGTGAATAGATGCGAAGTGGGGTGGGGAGCTGAAAAGGCAGGGAATGGTTGAGAGCCTGGTTGAAAAGCCCTAGCAAAGAGGTCATGGAGGGATTGTAGAAATGGAGAGAGGGATGTTGGGGGTGGGGGTCGTAAATTTGAGAAGGGCTGAAAGGATTGCGTGGTAGCAGGGAAGCCCATGAATGTGGATCTAGGGTCAGGATGACCCATGGCTGAGGACATTGTGGATGGTTGCCCTAGGGCAGGCTCTAGGAGGGGTTCGGTGGATTGTGTAGTGATGGGGTTTGCTTCAAAGGTCGGGTTATCAATGGTAGAGAATAGGGTGGCACTAGAGATGGGAGTACGGAAGATGAAGGTGGGGTCAGTGGGTTGAGTAGTCGATGTGGTTTCCACTGTTTCTCTTCTAGGAGGTGATGGTGGGGGAGTGGGTGGTAGTGGTTCGGTGGACTCCTCATGGGTGGCTGGGTGTTGTTGGCTAGCTGTTTGGGAGGTTGTCCTGATGGTTTCAGGTGTAGTAGTTGGCTCTGCTGCAACTGTAATGGGAATTTGGATATTCTTACCTGAGCGAGGTCGTGTCTGGAACCTTCATGGGTCATATTGAACTGGAGGCCTCTGAATGGCAGTGCGCACTGCTTCTACTACTCCATATGTTTCTGCCATCAATAAGAGACCTTCCCTGTACTCTGAGTCAACTCCCTCTTCTTCCAACAACTGAGTCATAAGTACTCTGCTGCTCTGTTCAGTGAGTAGTTGCTGCGATCGCACTCTTTCCATAATCTGATACAGCCTTCGGAGTTCTGCTGTATAGGCTGGGGCTTCAGTGGTCTCTTCTTCATACGCTTCTTCTTCTTCCGGGTGTCCGTGTTGTTGACTGTGCTGAGCGTCACTCCAATGTACATGTCGACCATCTGTAGACTTTCTTCTTCTTCGTGAGGATGTGCCCTGCTCCTCTGCCTCTGAATAAAACTCCACATCAGAGAATTGTGTGCTTTGTAGGAATGCTTCGAAATCCTGGGGGTCCAGTCCTTCAGTGTCTCCAGTGGCAGCAAATTCGAATTCAGGTGGAACAGGAGGAGCCGATGGGGTAGCTTGTGTCGTAGTGTCAGATTCCGACCTGGGTATCCTAATGGTAAAGGGAGGTACAGTGGCCTCTCTTAGTGGTGATGCCTCAGGAGTAGTCAGGACTTCCCTTGTCTGGACACAAGGGATCGCACCCCTCATGCGCTTGGATTGATGTGTGGACGTCTTGAGCCTTTTAAACATTTGTAATTGTGCCCAAGTTAAGGCACGTTCAATGGGGACATCATATGCTAGGCATCGGTAAATAATGCGTGTGATTGCACAGCATCCGTTCACCACTAATTTCCTAGAAGCCCGTTTGTTTGCTTCATACAACTGATCTATAATCCATACTGGTAGCTTAATGGGTAACGCACCTGCTTCCGCTAAGTAGAGAGCGAACCAGATCTTCTTGTGTGGTTGTGTGAATCGGTCTTGGCCGGGAAAGGCGAAATGTTGCATGCACATGCGGAGAGGGATGGACACATTCGGGGTGAGTGCTGCCATGTCTTTAAGCTTCAGCAGTTTCCTATCCTTCATATTAGTGGGAACAAGAGCATCCTTTTCAGAGGGTACATGCGTGCCGTGCATATTCAAAGCGTCGCTTACCAATTCCACAGTAAGTTCAAACCTCTTCAGCTCGTTGTTGCTCAGCAATGAGGGGAGAACAAATGATCCGGGTTTGTCCTTATCTTCATTAGCTTGTAATGTGGAGACCAAATAGTAACATCGGAGGAGATCGGGTTTAGGTAGTGGGGCTTCAAAATATTCTGCCAACCCTGCTCGTTGCCATATGGTCTGGAGATCCTCGGTGTTCTGTAAAGTCTCGAACTCCTTGGAGAAAAATTGGAATCGCACCAATGATCTGTCATATTCGCACTTAGACTCCCAGATATACTTGGCCTCACCTAATGGACCTGGCATGCCATTGAACCAATGAGAATTGGCATGGACTCTTTCCGTGATCCCTGTAGGTGGATCTGGCACCGGGATTTGCTGAAGGTGCTGCATCTCCACTGGTCGTTCAGTCGGGGGCACATCCACAGGTAGACTATCCACATCAATTCCTGCAGTAAGTATCCCTACTTGTGAGCCCGAACCTGTCGCTTCTGCCATTTTACTTCTTGCCTTCTGATTCTGTGAGAATATAGAATCATGTGTTAACATCGTAATGGACAGAATAAATCCGTTGTTGTCCCCGTTACAACATTAACATGAGGTAGATGGTGAGTTAGTGGTTAGTAAGTGCACGAAGACAGTGAGTGTAGTTAATGTTTGTGTATTCCTAGGAGACTAATGCCGTTAGTAAGTGGGGGTGAATTTACACATTGGGGTCGGGGGGTTTAATACAGGTCTTAAGCTGCCAAATGCAGTGGATGGGTTGTTTCTTTGGTTTCGTAGAGGCGCTAGAGAACATTATAGGTGTATCTGCTTGAATATGAGGCCTTTTAGGGACCCATTTACAAGTGATTACATGCGTGCTCTTGGTTCTTGGTGTCTTCCTGAGTGTCGAGAACGAGTGAATACGGGCTGTACGCGTAGCTGGGATATGCTGCATAGGTTGTGGCCTTGGCGTAGCTACTTGTGCCCTCAAGCAAGCCTTAGGCACCCAAATTTGTCTTGATTGTGGGCTAGCCTTCATCGACTTTTTGGGCACCCAAATGGATTTCACTTTAGCAGAAGAATTTCTGACAGACTTCTTAGTGGCGTCACGTTGTTGGTTACTAGTAAGAAGCTTTGCCCGTGTGGTTGTCGTGAGTGCAACCGGGTGTTCGCCTTTCAGCACCCACACTTGGTTTACTTTCTAGGACATTCTGCTGCGCAGGTACTTTTGATCTCGGACATAGGTAGTACTCTGCTTCTTCTGCCTTTGATCCACCTTTGGTTGCTGCCTCCTTCTGGCCTTTGGAAAAGAAGGGAGTTCCGTTGCATCCCTGACTCCTTTTTTGCAAATATCATTCCTCTGCAACACAGGGTTTTGAACAAGAACAGCATGGTCATCTTCATGTGTACCCCTGGAAGGACCAGGAGTCTGTGCCTTTCCTAGTTCCTTGAGTGCTCCATTGTCTAATTCTACTATAACTCGACTATGATTGACCCAAACCTGGAGAAGTCCACTTCTTAGGTTTAAATTGACTGCTTGGTCATAGATCCAATCTTGACCCAAGACGAGAGGTTCAGTGAGATCCTCATCTTGGCACACTAGTACTTTAACGGTCATTGCCTCATCGTGAATGTAGAGGGGAAGTTCCGCCTCGCCCATGCAAGGGATTTCCACGCCTCCCAATCCTATGAGATATGCTTCCACAGGATTGACAAGTAACTGCAACTCTTGATAGTAAGACAACTTAACAGCACTAGTGGCAGCACCTGAGTCAATCAAGGCTCTTACGGTCCTTGTACTCTTTCCTTGTCCTATATCTATGGTTATGAAAGGACGTCTATCAATTATTCTATGCGAGCTTGTTCCTCCAACTTCACACATGGCCATGGGATATCCTTGATCTGCATAGTCCTCTGTTCTATTCTGATCTCGGCCTTGCCTTTGTAACTTCATCCTTCTGATGCGTTCTAAAGCTTCTGCTTGAGCCTCTTCTCGAATGCGCTTTTCTTCCTCTTTGCGTTTCTTAGCGGTGTTGAGTCGGCTGAGCATTTCCTCCGTGAGGGGTTCCTGATACAACTTGACTCTACACCCGCTAATATAGTTTGGGAGGATATCACCTTCTAGCGTGGCTAATTGTACTGCTCCACTCGTGGAGATCCTGTTGATAATCATAGGTCCGTAGCCTCTCTTTTCTAGCTTCCTTGCGTGTTGTTTCAGTGTATAGACAAAAACTAGATCTCCTGCTTTCAAGCCCTTATCCTTCACGTGGGCATGGAAATATGCTTTCTGTCTCTTCTTGGCTGCATATATTCCTGCGGCGGCTCTCAGTCTTGTTTCTCCTAATCGTTCAAGGTCAAAGATCCTAGAGGAGAGCTCATGACCTGTCCATTCGTGCTCTTGTGCTACTTTCAACGTAGGAATCAGGAAATCCAAGGGTAGCACAGCGTTTTGGCCAAATACCATCTGAAAGGGGGTGGCTTGGAGTACCGTTTTGTAGGCAACTCGATATGCCCAAACAGCATGGTGTAGCTGTTTGTCCCAGTCAGAGCGTTTAGTGTTCACTAATTTCGTCATTACATTGCATAGGATCTTATTAGTGCTCTCAGCTTGTCCATTAGCTTGAGGGTGATAAGGGGCAGACTTCTTGTGTATTACCAAGAATTCCTGGAGTAGATTTTCAATCACTTCATTCAAGAAATGAGTGCCTCTATCACTTACGAGCTCTATAGGTAGTCCGTATCTTGTGAATACATTCTCAAACAAGAATTTAGCAGTTGTTTGAGCATCGTTCTTTGTCGTAGCCTTTACCTCTACCCACTTGGTGAGATAATCTGTTGCAACAATGATGTATTCCGCATGAGAACCTTTAGCTGGGGGATTAATAGGACCTTCGAAGTCTATTCCCCACTTAGAGAATGCACGTCCACCCATCATAGGTTTCAGTGGCATCTCATCTTTGCGTATAGGATACTGAGTCCTTTGACAGACATCACACCGTTTCACATAGGTATGTGCATCCATGTGAAGGGTAGGCCACCAGAAGCCCGCAAATAGAATTGCCTTGATCACCCGATCCGGTCCGAAGTGTTCTCCTGCTACACCTTGGTGAGCAGTTTCTAAGATCTTAAGATATTCACTTTCATGGACACATAGCCTCAGGTAACCATCTTTACCGCGTTTGTATAGATTATCACCAATGAGTGAGTAATCCAGGGCTTCTTGTTCTAAACTCCTTTTCCTCGCCAGAGTCATGTCTGGAGGGAATGTGTTTGTCCTCAAGAATGATACTAGAGGTTCACTCCAATCTGGCACAATGGATACTTGATAAAGAGTGGCATGTTCCACTGGTGGTTTAGTGCAACAGATTGGGCATTCCTTGCACAACTTTTGGACATCAGCTTCCATAGTTGGCCAATGTACTCCGAGTCTCTTTAGGGTCTGTAGCGTTCGTTGCTTTGAATGGTGTTGCTCTAGTGCACCTACATGTGCTAACTGCAACCATTTAGAGTACTCATCCTCCTCTACGCAACAAGCCAAGATCCCTTGATCTATGTGCTTGTACATGCTTCCTGCCATGATGTGGTACTTTTGAGCTTTTACAACCTCTCTATTCCGTGTGTTTACCACTGGATGGTTAGGCCCGTATGTCAATACTGGTACTAATGGCTTAGCCCACTGCGGCACCACTTCCAAATTAAACAAGTAAGCATCAGGAAGGTCATCTGATACTCCTTGTGGGGCCTCTCCCGATGTGAGCCTAGAGAGATGATCAGCTCTCAAATGAGTCCTACCTTTCCTTACCACAACCTCAAAATCATATTCCATCAGCAAGAGAAACCATCTCACTAATCTTCTTGTATTGCATGGCTTGTTTACAAGATATAACAAGGCCTGATGATCAGTAAAAAATTTAAACTTATTTGCAAGCAAATAGTGTCTAAATTTCTTAACTGCATATACCATGCCTAATCCTTCTCGCTCTGTAGTGGTGTAATTCCGTTCAGCCGCATTCAATTGTCTACTGGCATAGGCAATTGGAAGATCCATATTACCTTCACCAGTAGGTTGTGCAAGCACACATCCAATGGCATAATTGGATGCATCCACATGAACATGGAATGGCTTATTCCAATCTGGTGTGGTCAAGATTGGTGCTGAACATAATCTTCGTTCAAGCTCTTGGAAGGAATTCTCACATTCATCCGTCCACTCAAAGTTTGTCAGAAGTCCGTACATGGGCTTTGCAATGACAGCATACATGTGTATAAATCGTCGGTAATAACCACAGTGCCCCATGAAAGCTTGTACTTCCTTGACATTCTTTGGCCTAGGTAGCTCTGCTATGGCTCGCACCTTTTCTTCGTCGGTAGATATGCCATTCTTTGACACTATGTGTCCTAAAATCTTGCCTTGCCTGACCATAAAAACACACTTTTCTGGGTTCAGGCAGACTTGATATTCTCTACATTTGTCAAAGATTTGTCTAAGTTCAGGAATATGGGTTTGTCTAACATTGGAATGAGCACAAAGATCATCAACATAGACTTCTAAACTCTTCCTCAGGAACTCCTTAAACACATGGCACATCAGCCTCTGGAAGGTAGCTGGTGCATTGGTAAGCCCAAATGGCATTACTCTAAAAGCAAAAATGCCCCATTCTGTGGCAAAGACTGTCTTATGCTGATCCTCTGGAGCTATGGCTACTTGATTGTAACCCGAAAATCCATCAAGGAAGCTGTACACTTCCTTGCCTGCCACTCTTTCTAAGAGATGTTCTGTGATGGGAAGCGGATAGTTATCTCGAATTGTGGCTGCATTAACCTTTTTCAAGTTAATGCACACGCGCAGTTTGCCATTCTTCTTGGGCACCACTACGATGGGGGATACCCATTCAGTGTGCTCAATTTCATAGATAAATCCAGCTTCGACCAGTCTATCTATCCTCTTCCTTGATCTTAGCAGCGTAATTATCATTATATGTATAAGGCTTTTGCTTAGAGGGTTTGGCATCTGAGGTCATGGGGATAGTGTGTGAGCATATATCGGGGTCAACGCCTTTCAAATCCTTGTAACTCCAAGCGAATACATCTCTGTATTCTCTTAGCAAAGCTATCAATGCATGCTCTTCTTCCTCTGTTAGGTCATGGCCTATATACGTGCATCTCTCCTCTCCTTCTTCTAGGGCCACTACTATTTTCTTGGTGGTTTCTTTGTTATCGTAGGCCTCTCCTGATTGTGCCTCTCGTTTAGGCATTCTTATCATGACTCTCCTGTCATCTATCTCATACTTCTTAAAATTTTCTGGGACCTCAAACAAAGATTCTTCCTCTTCTGGTGAGGTTTCTCTTTTTTTCCGTTTCTTTCCTTCTTCCTTCGGGGTCACATGTGTTGCTAATCTTACATCATTTGTAACTTCTCCATGCCTCTGGGGTTGAAATTCTACTTCATAGAAGTATTCTTCATCTGATGCAAATGGTGGGTCCATAATGATAGACTCGAGATCGGAGTCACTTGCATCCTCAAATGCATCAGGGCTAGGTTCGCATTCTTCTAAAACTACCTCTCCCATGATTGGCTCTATGGAGAAGACTGAAATGTCATAGCCATCCTCATCACAGTGAGGTGTCCATTGTTCTTCATTGATGGCTACGTCCATGGTTGCTAAAATTTCTGCCCAGCCATGGGGTTCAAATTCCTCGTCAGGAAAGACTACAGGTGCATAGGCTGGGTCTTGAATGGGTCTATGAGTTTCGTTTGCACCTATTTCTCTGGCCTTTTCTCTCTTCTCTTCCTCTACTGCTACTTTGCACATCCATAAATGAGTGTCTTCATGCATCCATGAGGATCCAGACCCTATGGAATGCACCGATTCTGTATCATCTTTGGCTCTATGGATGGGATTCCATTGGATAGGAGGGACATCTCTATGAGAATAATCCTTGAGATTGACTTTGGTCGTAACACCCAAGTGTTGCAAATACAAGGAGTTAGTTCCCCAATCCTGTACCACTTGCAACTGTCGCATAAATGGTCTTCCCAAAATCATCTCATAAGCATGATTTTTGCTGAAGTCACATATAGCAAAACTATGCTCAAACTCGACACCACAAGTGGTGAGAGTTATTCCTTCTAGCAATCCTAGGGGTCTCTCTATGTGACCATCGGCCATTTGCAATTTCATTCTCGTTGGCCTGAGTGCTGGCTTGCCCCAACGCTTCCATAAGGAGGTGGTGGCAATTGCAACTCCTGCACCTGAGTCCAAAATTGCCTTGGTGGTGTACTCCTGGTAGGTGATGGGAAGATAGGTGTTCCCTTCTTCACCTTCACACATATCTCCTATCTTATCCAAGGGAATTTCTGGCACTGTCCTATGGGATCCTACCTGGGAACGAGGTTTTGCTATCTCTGGTACTTGTTTGGCTACATGTTTCCATAATTCAGGTCTAACCTTGAGTAGCTCTTCTAACTTGAGATTGCACTGCACGTTAGTGTTCTTCACTACCTCTGTGTTCCTAGGTATGATTGAATTTTCGTTTCTTACCATGAATGTAGGTGCTCTCATACAGGTGGACTTTGCTTCCCATGGGCCTGTGAAGTGGGGTAGCTCTTGTATGGAATTAGACTCAAAGTCCAATCTCTCGTGGGACTGAGCACTCTCATGTTCCCCGTAAATAGATGGGATGTCTTGTGGGAATTGGTCGTGTGCATCGTCCACAAGTTCAAAAGGAGGGGCAACCTCGCTTTCGTTATCCCATTTGTCTTCTTGAATCTCTCGTAGGAAGTCTGGTGCAAACCGATTCATAGAAGAAGAGGTGTCTGGCTCCGTAGAATTGGGCACATAAGCAACCTGGGAAGGAGGGCTTGTTCTATCGTTGGCTCTCTCCTTGCTCTCGTAATTGGCTGGAGCACAAGCTTCTTGGGAAGGATTACTTATTCTATTACTCTTCCGAGCAGGCTCATACGCTCCCTGAGAAGGAATGTAGGCAACCTGTGGAGGTACGTGAGCTTTCGAGGGAAGCACATCTGCCTTTTGGGGGGGAAGATAAGCTTCTTGAGGAGGCACATGGGCTTCCTGAAGAGGCTGGCTTATCCGTTCTCTAGCCCTTTCCTTTCTTTGAGGGGTAGGTTCCTTTTCTGATTGTGCAATTAGCCTCTCTATTCTTTCTAAGGAGGGGAAGTTGTCTGGTTTAGTGGAAGTGCCACATACACTTCCGATGGGGAATGGTTCATGTTTTTGCTTGCTTTATCTTTTTCTTGATTTTTTTCTTCCTTGGCAGATCTTGCAATTATTCCCTCTAACTTCTCTAGGAATCCATCCAAGTGTAATTGCGTTTTGGCTAAGCCCGAGTAATTGAAAAGGCGACTGGCTTCAAACATAGTCTGAGCCAATGCGACCATTTTCGTGCACAGTTTGGTTCTTTCTATCTCTAGGTCAGCTCTACGATAGCACTTGTCATGATCCGTGACGTTTGGCCCTTCTTGGATTCTGGCCTGATATGCTTTAAGCATCATGTCTATGTCTTCAGGAGTGGAATCAGCTAATACTGATCCTGTTTGGGGTGGTGGGTGGGTTACGTGGGGTGTCTTAGAGGGTGGAGGGATGGAGAATGATGGGGATGGTAGCGGTGGGAATGTGTGAGAGTGCGGTTGAGATGTGATCTCTATGATTTTAGCCTTGGTTTCTCGTAGACTTTCCTCAAGTTCACTCATCTTCTTTGCCCATTGCCTTTTCATGCGTTCGCGGCTATCTCTCCAAGCTCTTGTTCTCTTTTTATTTTGGCTCTCAGTATCGCTAGCATCTGGGCTCTTTTCCTGGCCTACCCCTTGGTTTTGCTGCAATGCTTGAGCTCGAGTGACTACCTGTACGGGAGCAGTGGAAGTAACACTTCCGCTGGAATCTACCACTAACTCAATAACATTGATAGGCGTGATTTTTGGCATATTATTGGGGTTCTTTGGGCAATCTCGTAAGAGATGCTCTTTCCCACAATCTTGGCAGAAGCCTTGGATCGTCACTGACTGGTTTTGTGTAAGTGGAGGTAAGGGGCAATCACGAATGAGGTGATCTCCTTGGCATCTGTAACACGGTCCTCTTGGGAATGGAGGTCTTACTTGCCTAGGTTGAGGCCTAGGGTTGGGGTTTGCATACATGACGTTCGTGTAATCTGACTCCCAACTAGGTTCGTTTGTCTCTTCGCTATAATAGGACTCACCATGCTCAGGAGACTGCATGTAGTAGGCCTGGGGGCTATCAACATGTGTAGAATCAAAGCTATGGTCACTCGGGTCACTTTCAGAAAGCAAGGATGTTACAGGGACTATGGCTCTATTCAGGTTCTCTTCTGCAGCAGTATACTTTACCGGAATCACATTAGCTGGGGCTGGGGGTTGTTGTGCTAGCACAGGCTGAGGCCTTTGTTGGTTTTGATATTGAGGTTGGAAATTTTGTTGTGGCCTGCCATATGGTTGTGGAGGGTACTGGTTCTGGTATCTGCCTTGTTGGTAGGGTTGGGGGTAGGGTTGCCTAACCGCCTGCTTGTTGTATGGGCAATCTTGTGCGGTGTGATTGGTGTATCTCCGTTCTATGGTGCAATATTGGCTACTAGGATTTACTTGGGGCTGAGCCATAATGGGGCAGACATTCGCCATATGGTCGCCACCGCATGTATAGCACCTTTTCACAGGAGCAAACCTTGGAATTTGTTTGCTAGTTACACCTAATTTCTGGGCCACTTTCTCTGCGAGTTCCTCAATTGATGTCGATTGCGTGGAAGATTGACTAGATGCACCATCTGAATCTTTGTAGATTTTGGAAAGCTCTAGTTCTTCCCCTAGGTTATCTTCAATATCAATGCACATGCGTACACACTCTTCTATAGTCCTAGGGTCTTTTAGATACACATAGGATCTCAATTTCGTACTCAGCAATCCATCAAGGAATAAGGCCACTTGTTTGGCAGGTGTGGGTAGCTCCGAAACAGGACATCTTTCTAGGTATCGCCTAAATCTTCTTCCTGCAAGTCTCACAGTCTCTTGAGGGGTTTGCTTGAAGCTGTGAATCAGTGAGGAGGTGTTGTGTCTTATGCCACTCTTGGAGAACTCAATAATAAATGCTTCTAGAAGTTGGTCTATGCTCCTGAACTGGCGCTCATCCAATGGCTGAAACCATGTAAGTGCGGTGTTCCTAAGGGTTAGACCGAAGGCATTATACTGCGTGAATAGATCCTCCACTTGTTCAGCTCTCAAGACTTGCTTGAATTCTGCCACGTGATCATAGGGATCTCCTGTGCCATCAAAGTAATTCTTCATGGACTTAACTAGCTGAGTCGGTCTCAAAATTCTTGTGTGCTCTCTACGTCTCGGCAGTGGGAATCCATCCAGATTTCTTTGGTTCCTGTGAGCTCTAAGCACCTCAGGTTCTACCCTATTCGTCTCCGCCCTCGTTCTTTCTCGGCCCACTGGATTGGCAAAGCTTACTTCTGGTCTATCTCTACTTCTGTCTCTTTGAGTTCCATGAGCTTGGGATGTTCCAACTCCAGGGTGACCATAGGATACGTTCGATCTTGGTTGGGGGAAAATGAATTCACCCTTCCAAGTGTAAGCATGCCTATCATTTTCTGTCACCACAAAGATCCTCTCAGAAGTGTGATCTAAATAGGTCACTCTGCCTAGGCTATCAGGATCCTTAAACTCATAGATCATGATTGTTCCTATATCAGTTGGGTGATCCGGTTTATACCTCCAAAAGGCTTCGTCAGTTTCTCGATTGAGAAGCAAATCTATGCACTTGTTATCTTGGGGAACCCACTCAGGTGTGATAATCCTAGTGAGAACAGATTTGCCTCGGGGTGTTCTAGGTTCCGCACCCATGTTTCCTTGCTCTAAGTCACCTAAGTCCGCTTCTGAAATTACATTTCCAAATTCATCTGTCCTATCAGGATGACTGGTGACTACGTATATGGTTCCTTCCTTGTCCAGGTATGCACCGTTTTCAAACTTGATGGCTGGGTGCTCTAGTCCTATGGATTGGTCATGGTTTTTAATCTGGACCACGGATCTTCCTAGGCCGTCCTCATAGATGCTAGCACCTAATCGGTTGGTCCTAAGGTATTCCAACTGTGTTTTGTAAGGGCCTTCTACCCTGTACAAGTAAGGCACACCTGAACTTCCCGTAGGTCTGTCCATGCCTTGAGACATCTCTGACTCACTGGTCTCAGAGCTAGGGTAGTACGAGTGGTGGCTCAACTGCTGGGCCCAAGACCTAGCAGTGTGATTAACACTAGCCTCTAAAGATCTAAGGCTTTGTCTCTCCCTTACTAGATGTCGTCCTGATCTAAGGTTCATATGCCTATCTAAGTAGCCCAATTCTTTGCCCAGAGTACAACCTCGTTGCTGGTTACTTTATATTAGTCGCTTGGTTCTTTTTAGGTATTTTATCGTGTTTGAGTTCTTGTCTGATATCACGTCGTCAGGAATATTTGAATGTTGTTTCGCACTTACAGTTGATCGTTCCACGTTAAGTTCTTTTCCTTTATGTTATCGACAGTACAGAGATCAGGTTTTTAGCTTGAACTTGAGTTTTTAGGTAGTCTTCAACTTGATACCTGCCTATCGTCGCCCTGACTTATTCCTACTTCTAATCGTTCTTAGCCTAAGCTAGGAATTGACGAAGAGGAGTTGAGAATATTCCAACCTTTCTTGCCGAACCTTGCTCTTTACTGCTCGAGAAGTTGATTCTCAAGCTCCAAGTAGACCTTTCAATTGACAAACAATTTATTTCAGACACTTTTTTAATGATCCTTGTTCCCCCTTTTGTATTGCTAGAGATTTCCTCTAGAGCTCCCTTGGTGTTCCTACCCCTCAGTGTGTCAACTTCCAAATGTCCTATCTGAAAATCAACGCATTATTCTTATGAAAAACAGTTGAGGGCATGTAGTATATGCCAAGAGCTTCCCGAAAAGTCCTGGAGCTCCAAAAATGGATTTCGTATGTAAAAGTTATGAACGTTCAGGGTTTAGGGGGTTAACTAGACAAACAGAACCTTTCAGGGGTTTTAATGCATTTTTCTAAGGCCCTTGTAAGTGTATGAGTATTTGAGAGTGCCAATATGCCCAAAATTTTAGCCTAAATTCCCAAAAATTTACCCCTTAATTTTTGCCGAAAATGTCTGTCTATCGCGATAGACGGTGTCTGTCGCGATAGACACAAACTATCGTGGGGGCTGTCTGTCGCGATAGACGGTGTCTGTCGCGATAGACGCTGTCTATCGTGGGTTTCTGTCTGTCGCGATAGACGGTGTCTGTCGCGAAATCTCGGTCTGTCGCGATAGACGCCTTCTGTCGTGAAATTTTGGTCTGTCGCGATAGACGGTGTCTGTCGCGATAGACGGTGTCTATCGTGGATTTCTGTCTGTCGCGATAGACGGTGTCTGTCGCGATAGACAGTGTCTGTCGCGATAGACGATGTCTGTCGTGAAATTGGTGTCTGTCGCGATAGACGGTGTCTATCGTGGATTTCGGTCTATCGCGATAGACGGTGTCTGTCGCAAAATCTCGGTCTGTCGCGATAGACGGTGTCTGTCGCGATAGACGCTATCTGTCGTGAAATTTCGGTCTGTCGCGATAGACGGTGTCTGTCGCGATAGACGGTGTCTATCGTGGATTTCTGTCTGTCGCGATAGACGGTGTCTGTCGCGATAGACTGAAAAAATGCAAATTTTTGAGAAACTTCTAGTGATTTAGAGTGCCCTAATGGTGTAGGTTACCGTGCTAAACATGCATTCACAAAATTTAAAGTTTCTCTGTCTGTCGCGACAGACAGAGGTCGTCGTCCCGGGACCTGTGCAGAGCCTGTCGTACCTGCGCACACTGCTGGGGATGATGGTACAGCAAAAAACCTGCAAAATAACTCAAGAAACAAGCAAAAACAGCACACGCAATTTCGCTCTCTCGCTCTCTCTCACAAGTGAAATGAGGGAAATGAGGTGGAGATGGGGATATAATCAAAAAACTGAAATTTTTGCGATGATGGAGATGGAGGTGGGAGATGGTGATGATGATGATGGTGATGAAGATGGTGAAGAAAGTAAAAGAAAATCGATGAGAGTGAAGAAAATACCTACAACTCCAACGCGTCGACTCTACGTCTTACCATCACACGCTCGTCCTCAAAGCTCGATCCCCGGCAACGGCGCCAAAATTTGGTGTAGCTCAATGATGAGTAGCACCTCCTTTAATGTCAATCCGGGAAGACGTGAGGATGGTATGAAGACCTCGAGCAAGTGGCGGCACAAGTGCGTGAGTGAGAAGCACACAAGCATGCACACACATACACACACACGCGCACACACGGCAAGACAAAGAGTGAGAATCAATGGATCAATGGAGTTCTTTAGATTACTTTCAAAAGCTCTTACAAGTTTGTTTCAATTACAATCTAACCTCAAAAATGAGCTCTCTAGCTCTTTTTATAGTTTTTGGCTAAGTTTTGGCCCTGTCCAGACCTAGTGTCCGGCCTAGTTAAAAATTAGGTTCCAGGGCCCATTTGAGGGCTCAAACGATATCTAAAAATTATGAAAATTGGTACGATGGTATTTCTAATACTCCTCAAGCTCGAGGACTCCTCGGCTTGCACAAAATGGAGTCTAATCTACCAAAAACGGGATTTACAATGTTTGTGTAGTGATTAAAATCACTTGAGTTATTCATAATCCATGGAAAAAATGATCTGGCCTTGTTGCCGTATTGTGCATGATTCCTCTGTTGCTTTGTGTGCCAACAGCAATCATATTTCCAAACTCATCAGTTCTATCAGGAAGAGTGGTGACTACATATATAGTTCCCTCTTTATCTAGGTATGCTCCATTCTCAAACTTGACTGCCGGGTGGTCTAATCCATGGGGTTGATCGGGGTTCTTAATCTGGACCACCGATCTCCTCAGTCCGTCTTCGTAGATGCGAGCACCTAGACGATTCGTCCTGATGTATTCCAACTGAGTCTTGTATGGTCCTTCTGGCTTTTCTAAATAAGCCAACCCTGAACTACCTACTGGTCTCTCCATGTGATAGGACATCTCAGAATCACTGGTTTCTGATCTGGGAGTGTATGGGTAATCACTCAACTGCTGGGCCCAAGACCTGGCAGTGTGATTGACACTAGCTTCAGAAGATCTGAGGCTTTGTCTGTCTCGGCCTAAGTGTCTGCCTGATCTAAGGTTCATATGCCTGATTTATTTACCCCCTTGGAACCCAAGCAGACTCTCGTTGCAGGTTAATTTTGCACCAATCACTTTGTTCTTTTTTAATTGAATATTATGTTTATGGTCTTGTCTGAAATTGCGTCGTCAGGAGTACTTAAGTGAATTTCCGCAATTGATAAGTGGTCGATTTCCGTTTACCTTTTGTCCCTTAGGGTTTTCGCACTTAAGACCTATTTACTTCTTGCACTTGGTTGATTAATACTCTTGGACTTGATTCGTGCCTAACGTTGCCCTAATTAATTACCACACCTAAGTCGTACTTAGCCTAGGCTAGGAATTGACAAAGGAGGGTTGAGAGATCTTCCAACCTCCGTTAGCTGGTTGACCAGACTGCTACACAAGCCCAGGAAGCCTTCTCCCAAGCTTGGTACTCACCCTTGCTAGCTTGCTTTGGATTGCCTTGAGCGCACACAAAGTTCCTGCAAAAGCTCACCAGTTAGTATAGCTCTATTACCACAAGTAATTGAAAGACACACATCAATATTTTCAGTCCCCCTGGAGTAACTCACTGTACCCCCTGAATTGAGAACCACTTAGCTCCACCTAAAGGTCAACTTAAAAATGCATGTTCTAAAACTCCGCGTATGATTCTTACAAAAACCAGTCGAGGTCCACGTAGGATTCTCAACGAGCTTTCCAACGAGACCAAAATCTCATCAATCGGAGTTCGTATGGTCAAGTTATGACCATTCAGGCACTAAAGGGTCAAAACAGGCTCTCAGGGTTCAGGAGATCCCTCTGTGGTTTCTAGGCCTTTTGCCCACTTCCAAGGTTCTAAAGTTATACCAAGGTGCCTAAAATTAAGCTCAACTACCCTTCCAATCACTCAAAAAATTAACCCTAAATTTTCATGCGTTAAAGGCCGTGTATCGCGATAGGTCGGGTCGAAGTGTTGCGATAGGTCGAAGTGTCGCGATAGCTCGTGAGGTGTCGCGATAGGTCGAAGTGTCGCGATAGCTCGTGAGGTGTCGCGATAGGTTGAAGTGTCGCGATAGCTCGTGAGGTGTCGCGATAGGTCGGGTCGAAGTGTCGCGATAGGTCGAAGTGTCGCGATAGCTCGTGAGGTGTCGCGATAGGTCGAAGTGTCGCGATAGCTCGTGAGGTGTCGCGATAGGTCGAAGTGTCGCGATAGCTCGTGAGGTGTCGCGATAGGTCGTGAAGTGTCGCGATAGCTCGTGAGGTGTCGCGATAGGTCGAAGTGTCGCGATAGCTCGTGAGGTGTCGCAATAGGTCGAAGTGTCGCGATAGCTCGTGAGGTGTCGTGATAGGTCGTGAAGTGTCGTGATAGCTCGTGAGGTGTCGCGATAGGTCGGGGTGTCGCGATAGCTCGTGAGGTGTCGCGATAGGTCGTGAAGTGTCGCGATAGCTCGTGAGGTGTCGCGATAGGTCGGGGTGTCGCGATAGCTCGTGAGGTGTCGCGATACCTCGAGGTGTCGCGATAGCTCGGGATATGGTGAATTTTTCTGTTCTATCTAGTGTTCCCGGGAGCTCTAGGCCTGCGCAGTGTCGTGGTGCACTCAGAATCGTGATTGGGTGAAATTTTCGGAGTGTCGCGATAGCTCGAGCTCAACGCCTCGGGGACTGTGCAGACAATTTCTGTACCTGTTGAGCTTGCTGGAGATGATGATGGAGCTGCCACTTGCAAGAAACATGCAAAAAACACACAAAAACAAGCACACACACTCGCTCTCTCTCAAACTCGCACACAACAAATGAGGGAATGATAGGGAAGAGGGAATATGTAGTGGAGGAGGAGGTGGAGGTGGAAATGGAGAATGAGGTGAAGATGAAGATGGAGATGGAAAAAAAATTCAGAAATTTACCTACTACTTACCATTCCAACGCGTCCTCTCTACGTCTTACCATCACACACTCGTCCTCAAAGCTCGATCCCCGGCAACGGCGCCAAAATTTGGTGTAGCTCAGTGATGAGTAGCACCTCCTTTAATGTCAATCCGGGAAGACGTGAGGATGGTATGAAGACCACGAGCAAGTGGAAGCACAAGTGCGTGAGTGAGAAGCACACAAGCATGCACACACATACACACACACGCGCACACACGGCAAGAACAAAGAGAGTAAGACAATGGAATCACTTCTATTGCAAGAAAGTTCTCATACAAGCTCAAACTACAAGAAGCTAGCCCAAAAATGAGCTCTCTAGCTCTATTTATAGTTTTTGACTAGCTTTGGCACTGTCCAGACCTAGTGTCCGGCCTAGTTAAAAATTAGGTTCTAGGGCTTATTTGAGGGCTCAAACGAGATCTAAAAATTATGAAAATTGGCAGGCAACTACTTCTAAGGCTCCCCAAGCTCGAGGACTCCTCGGCTTGTACAAAATGGAGCTACAAAAAGGTGAAATGATATTTACAAGGGTTTTTAGTGATGAGAATCACTTAAAAATGATGTAAGGGTTTTGAAAAAAATGAAGGGTTGCCTTAGTGCTAGATCTGCATGTGTGTCCGTACTTGCTTCTTCCCGTATACTGTCAACAGTGATGTCTCTAGAGTGGCCAACTGCCTTAGCAAATCATCTCTCTCTTTTTCTAATGCGGCATGGGCCTCCAGGAGATCTGCATGAGTTTCTAACACCACTTTCATATTCTCAGAGGGAATTGCCTTGAATCGCTCTGGGTCAATCTCCTGTGGGGAACCCTCCATGGCCGCCTCCAGATTTTCTTTGTTCTGTTTCTGTAATCGTTTATTCTCCTCTAGCGCTGTAGACATGTGCTTGCGAAGGAGGCCTAAGTTCCGTCGAAGCTTAAGGGTTTCCGTGATCTGCGAATGTAGCATCTCGTCCATGTGTCGTCGTTCTTCATCATCTGCTTGGGGTGGGTTGGCTTCTAATTGTGCGTATTGCTCCTGTAATGTCACGTGCTGCTGTTGTAGTAGCTGCTTCTGCTCTTCAAGATCCCTACATCGTGCTTGGAGATCTTCGTGGCTTCGGAAGAGCCTTGTATGTTGGTTGTCAAGGTGTTGGTAGTGTTGCTGAAGTTGGGACATGCATTGATACATATTATTAAATACATTATTAAGAGGAATGGTGGGAGAAATGGTGTTGAATGCAGCGGGGAAGGGAAAGGGAATGGGAATTGTGGATGCAGTACTGGAGAAGGGTGAGGGGGGAGGTGGGGGAATGGGAGATTGTGGGTAAATGGGGGGTGGGAGAGGTGCAGACGTGGGTGACACCTCCATGGATTCAAAAGTGGAGGCCGTGATGGGAGTGACTGTGAACATGGGGATTGTGGTTGCGGTGATAGTTGTGAACGTGTATAGAGGTGTGTGTAATTGTGAACTCCCAGGAAGTGTGATGGAAGTAGTGGGGTTTACCGTGGCTGTGGTTAGACTTATGTGTTCAGTGGAAATAGAGTACGTGGGTTGACTGATGGTTTGTGCGTCGGTGTGTGTAGTGGGTTCGGAAGTGGTGATAGTGGAGGTTACAGTGGTAGAGGGAGGTGAGTGAGGCGGATGTGGGGGAGAAGGTGGCAAGGGAGGTGATGGGGGTGCACTCGATGTGTGGGCTTCCTCGGTGTCGTGAACAGTGTGTGCTGTGCCAGTGGTTGTGGGGGTGCCTTGTGGTCCTGAACCTAATACATTCATTCGTTTTCCTGTTCGTGGGGGGCGTCTTCCATATCTTTTCTCTGTCCTTCGTGATTGCGCTAGTGCAGTGTGCACCGTTTCAGGTACTCCCAAAGCGTCTGATATCATTTCCAGGGTGGCACGGTATTGCTCGTCCACGCCTTCCTCCTCCAGAATCTGGTTCATGAGGGCTTTACCTGCAGCTAATGATAGCCTGTGTTGCTCTTGGACTCGGTTCATCGTATCGTAAAGCTTCTTTAATGCGTTAGTATAGGCGGGGGCACCTTCCAGTACTTGTAGGGCTTCCTGATCATACTCTTGTTCTTTTGCTTCTGATTGTCCACCCTGTGCCTCCTCATGAGCTTCTTCTTCATCGTCCACATTGACTACGTCCGGTTGACTGGGCTGGGCTTGGTCAGGGGCAGTTTGTTGTCCACCGGCTTGCTCCTCTTCAACTTCCGCATTTACAGCGTCGATGATTCTTGCAACTTCTTCGTCCGTTAGATCCTCCAAAGTGAATCCATGCGGGAATTCTAGATCAGTCGGTACTGGTGGAAACACAAGGTTCGGGCCATCAGTGCTGTGCCTGGGTAACCTGATAGTAAATGGTTGCACGCGTCGAGGAAGTCTTGGGGTTGTTTCAGGCGTTAGGGTTGCACCGCGAGCTTGTGCACAAGGCATCTGGACAGCGCCTCTCATCTTCTTTGAGGGAGGCCCTACAGCTGACAATCTACGTTGAAACTCCTGAGCTCTGGACCAAATGAGAGCCCTCTGCACCGGTACGTCATACGCGAGACATCTGTATACAATTCTTGTGAGTGCGCAGCAACCATACAGCACATATTTTTGCTTCTTATACCATCTCTGATGAGCCATATGAATCTCATCGATAATCCAGTGGGGCATATTGATGGTTAACTCAAAAGCATCCGCCAGGTAGAGGCTAAACCAGATCTTTTGGGAGGCATTGTGAACCTCTCCTGTGCGGGGAATGCGAAATGTTGCATGACCATGCGTAAGTGGATGGCAATCGTAGGTGTCATCGCAACCATGTCCTTCAACTTCGTCAGATTCCTATTCTTCATATTGTCTGGAACCATAGTCTCTTTCTCTGTTGGGATCTGCATACCTCTCATGTCGAGTGCTTCTCTCACCAAGTTGATAGTCAAGCGGAAACGCTTCAGCTCGTTGCCCCTTGTGAGTGATGGGAGTACAAAGGAGCTGTATCCCTTCTTGTCTTTGCTGGGAGTGAGGGTACTAATTAGATATGAGCACCTTAGGAAATCTGGCTTTGGTAGTTGGAACTTGAAGTAATCATAAAGCCCAGCCTTCTTCCATATCGACTTCAGTCCTTCATTATTCTGTAGCTTTTCAAACTCCCTGGTAAAGAAATGGTATCTGCCCCAACGTCCATTGAATTCTACCTCGGATTCCCACATATATGTGCCTTCACCCAGAGGTCCAGCAACGTCACTGAACCAGTGTGAGGTTTTGCCCACCGGCATTGTGTGACCCTGTGGAGGATTCTGAATTGGTATGGCATGTAATGCCCGTAATGCCACTGGTCTTTCCTTTAATTCCTCCTTGACCGGAAGGCTTTCGATGTCCACCACTTGGGGGCTGGTGCCTGCCTGGGAGCTAGTTCCTACCGTATCTGCCATTTTACTTCTTGCTGCCTGTCTCTGTGAGAATATACAAACATGTGTTAACATTGTACAGGTCAAGGGAGGACCGTTGTTGTTCCCATCACAATTTAACATGAGGGTCGGGAGCGAATAATGGGTTAGTAAGTGCTCGGTGCGAGTGTGTGTGCGGTTAGTCGTTCGGTAGACCTAAGAGTTAAGTGGAATGATGTAAAGTGATAGTGATGTGGTTAGTAAGTTATCATGGATTTACAAAGGGGGTCTGGGGGTTTGTTACAAGTCTGAGGCTGCCAAATGCAGTGGATAGGTTTTGCTTTTGGTTTCATAGAGACTCTAGAGAGCTTTATCGGTTTCTCGGTTTGAAAATGAGGCCTTTTAGGGACCCATTTACAAGTGATTATATGCGTGCGCATGGGCCTTGGTGTGTTCCTGAGTGTTGAGAACGAGTGAATACTGGCTGTACGCGTAGTTGGGTTATGCTGTATAGGTTGTGGCCTCGGCGTAGCTACTTGCACCCGCAAGCAAGCCTTAGGCACCCAAATTTGTCTTGATTGTGGGCTAGCCTTCATCGACTTCTTGGGCACCCAAATAGATTTCACTTTAGCAGAAGAATTTCTGAAAGACTTCTTATTGGCGTCGTGTTGTTGGTTACTAATAAGAGGCTTTGCCCGTGTGGTTGGCGCGAGTGCACCCGGGTGTTCGCCTTTCCGCACCCACACTTGGTTTACTTTCTGGGACATTCTGCTGCGCAGGTACTTTTGATTTCCGGCATAGGTAGTACTCTGCTTCTTCTGCCTTGGATCCACCTTTGGTTGCTGCCTCCTTCTAGCCTTTGGAAAAGAAGGAAGTTCCGTTGCATCCCTGACTCCTTTTTTGCGAATATCATTCCTCTGCAACACATAGTTTTGGACAAGAACAGCATGGTCATCTTCATGTGTACCCCTGGAAGGACCAGGAGTCTGTGTCTTTCCTAGTTCCTTGAGTGCTCCATTATCCAATTCTACTGTAACTCGACTATGATTGACCCATACCTGAAGAAGTCCACTTCTTAGGTTTAAGTTGACTGCTTGGTCATAGATCCAGTCTTGACCCAGGACAAGAGGTTCAGTGAGATCCTCATCTTGACACACTAGTACTTTAACTGTCATTGCCTCATCATGAATGTAGAGGGGAAGTTCCACCTCGCCCATGCAAGGGGTTTCCACTCCTCCCAATCCTATGAGATATGCTTCCACAGGATTGACAGTTAACTGCAACTCTTGACAGTAAGACATTCTAACAGCACTAGTGGCTGCACCTGAGTCAATCAAGGCTCTTACGATCCTTGCACTCTTTCCTTGTCCTATATCTAAGGTTACAAAAGGACGTCGATCAGTTATCCTATGTGAGCTTGTTCCTGCGACTTCACACATTGCCATATGATATCCTTGATCTGCATGGTCATTTGTTCTAGGCTGCTCTCTACCTTGCCTTCGTAATTTCATCCTTCTGATGCGTTCTAAAGCTTCTGCTTGAGCTTCTTCTCTAATTCGCTTTTCTTCCTCTTTGCGTTTCTTAGCAGTGTTGAGTCGGCTGAGCATTTCCTCCGTGAGGGGTTCCTGATACAACTTGACTCTCCATCCGCTAATATAGTTAGGGAGAACATCACCTTCTAATGTGACTAATTGTACTGCTCCACTCGTGGAGATCCTATTGATGATCATAGGTCCGTAGCCTCTCTTTTCTAGCTTCCTTGCGTGTTGTTTCAGTGTATAGACTAAAACTAGATCTCCTGCTTTCAAACCTTTATCCTTCACATGGGCATCGAAGTATGCCTTCTGTCTCTTCTTATCTGCATATATCCCTGTAGCTGCTCTCAGTCTTGTTTCTCCTAATCGTTCAAGGTCAAAGATCCTAGAGGAGAGCTCATGACCTACCCATTCGTGCTCTTGTGCTATTCTCAATGTAGGAATCAGGAAGTCCAAGGGTAGCACAGCGTTTTGGCCGAATACCATCTGAAAGGGGGTGGCTTGGAGTACCATTTTGTAGGCGACTCGGTATGCCCAAACAGCATGGTGTAACTGTTTGTCCCAATCAGAGCGTTTAGTGTTCACTAATTTCGTCAGTACATTGCATAAAATCTTATTAGTGCTCTCAGCTTGTCCATTAGCTTGAGGGTGATAAGGGGCAGACTTCTTGTGTATTACCAAGAATTCTTGGAGTAGATTTTCAATCACTTCGTTCAAGAAATGAGTGCCTCTATCACTTACAAGCTCTATACGTAGTCCATATCTTGTGAATACATTCTCAAACAAGAATTTAGCAGTTGTCTGAGCGTCATTCTTTGTCGTAGCTTTTACCTCTACCCAATTAGTTAGATAGTCTGTTGCAACAATGATGTATTCCGCATGAGAACCCTTAGCTGGGGGATTAATAGGACCTACGAAGTCTATTCCCCACTTAGAGAACGCACGTCCACCCATCATAGGTTTCAGTGGCATCTCATCTTTGCGTATAGGATACTGAGTCCTCTGACAGACATCACACCGTTTCACATAGGTATGTGCATCCATGTGAAGGGTAGGCCACCAGAAGCCCGCAAATAGTATTGCCTTGATCACCCGATCCGGTCCAAAGTGTCCTCCTGCTACACCTTGGTGAGCAGTTTCCAAGATCTTAAGATATTCACTTTCATGGACACATAGCCTCAGGTAACCGTCTTTACTGCGTTTGTATAGATTATCACCAATGAGTGAGTAATCCAGGGCTTCTTGTTCTAAACTCCTTTTCCTAACCAGAGTCATGTCTAGAGGGAATGTGTTTGTCCTCAGGAAGGATACTAGAGGTTCACTCCAATCTGGCATAATGGATACTTGATAAAGAGTGGCGTGTTCCATAGGTGGTTTAGTGCAACAGATTGGGCATTCCTTGCACAACTTTTGGACATCCGCTTCCATAGTCGGCCAATGCACTCCGAGTCTCTTTAGGGTTTGTAAAGTTCGTTGCTTTGAATGGTGTTGCTCTAGTGCACCTACATGTGCTAATTGCAACCATTTAGCGTACTCATCCTCTTCTACACAACAAGCCAAGATCCCTTGATCTGTGTGCTTGTACATGCTTCCTGCCATGATGTGGTACTTTTGGGCTTTTACAACCTCTCTATTCCGTGTGTTTACCACTGGATGGTTAGGCCCGTATGTCAATAGTGGTACCAATGGCTTAGCCCACTGCGGTACAACTTCCAAATTAAACAAGTAAGCATCAGGAAGATCATCCGATACTCCTTGTGGGGCTTCTCCCGATGTGAGCCTAGAGAGATGATTTGCTCTTAAATGAGTCCTCCCTTTTCTCACCACTACCTCAAAATCATATTCCATTAGCAAGAGAAACCATCTCACTAATCTTCCTGTATTGCATGGCTTGTTTACGAGGTATAGCAATGCCTGATGATCAGTAAAAAATTTAAATTTATTTGCAAGCAAATAGTGTCTAAATTTCTTAACTGCATATACCATGCCTAAGCCTTCTCTCTCCGTAGTGGTGTAATTCCGTTCAGCTGCATTCAATTGTCTACTGGCATAGGCAATTGGAAGATCCATATTACCTTCACCAGTAGGTTGTGCAAGCACACATCCAATGGCATAATTAGATGCATCAACATGAACATGGAATGGCTTATTCCAATCTGGTGTGGTCAAGATTGGTGCTGAACACAATCTTCGTTTAAGCTCCTGGAAGGAATTCTCACATTCATCCGTCCACTCAAAGTTTGTCAGAAGTCCGTACATGGGCTTTGCAATGACAGCATACATGTGTATAAATCATCGGTAATAACCACAGTGCCCCATGAAAGCTTGTACTTCCTTGACATTTTTTGGCCTAGGTAGCTCTGCTATAGCTCTCACTTTCTCTTCATCGGTAGATATGCCATTCTTTGATACTATGTGTCCTAGAATCTTGCCTTGCCTGACCATGAAAACACATTTTTCTGGGTTCAGACAAACTTGATATTCTCTACATTTGTCAAAGATTTGTCTGAGTTCAGGAATATGGGTTTGTCTAATGTTGGAATGAGCACAAAGATCATCAACATAGACCTCTAAATTCTTCCTCAGGAACTCTTTAAATACATGGCACATCAGCCTCTGGAAGGTAGCTGGTGCATTGGTAAGCCCAAATGGCATTACTCTAAAGGCAAAAATGCCCCATTCTGTGGCAAAGGCAGTTTTATGTTGATCCTCTGGAGCTATGGCTACTTGATTGTAACCCGAAAATCCATCAAGGAAGCTGTACACTTCCTTGCCTGCCACTCTTTCTAAGAGATGTTCTGTGATGGGAAGCGGATAGTTATCTCGAATTGTGGCCGCATTAACCTTTTTCAAGTTAATACATACACGCAGCCCACTACTATGGGGGATACCCACTCAGTGTGCTCAATTTCATAGATAAATCCGGCTTCGACCAGTCTATCTATCTCTTCTTTGATCTTAGCAGCGTAATTATCGTTATATGTATAAGGCTTCTGCTTAGAGGGTTTGGCATCTGAAGTCATGGGGATGGTGTGTGAGCATATGTCCGGGTCAACACCTTTCAAATCCTTGTAACTCCAAGCGAATACATCCCTGTATTCTCTTAGCAAGGCAATTAACGCATACTCTTCTTCCTCTGTTAGGTCATGGCCTATATACGTGCATCTCTCCTCTCCTTCTTCTATGGACACTACTATTTTCTTGGTGGTTTCTTTGTTATCATAGGCCTCTCCTGATTGTGCCTCTCGTTTAGGCATTCTAATCATGACTCTCCTGTCATCTATCTCATACTTCTTAAAATTTTCTGGGACCTCAAACAAAGATTCTTCCTCTTCTGGTGAGACTTCTCTCTTCTTTCGTTTCTTTCCTTCTTCCTTTGGGCTCACATGTGTTGCTAATCTTACATCATTTGTAAGCTCTCCATGCCTCTGGGGTTGAAATTCTACTTCGTGGAAGTATTCTTCATCTGATGCAAAAGGTGGGTCCATAATGATTGACTCTAGATCGGAGTCACTTGCATCCTCAAATGCATCAGGGCTAGGTTCGCATTCTTCTAGAACTGCCTCTCCCATGATTGGCTCCATGGAGAAGACTGAAATGTCATAGCCATCCTCATCACAGTGAGGTGTCCATTGTTCTTCATTGATGGCTACGTCCATTGTTGCTAAGATTTCTGCCCAGCCATGGGGTTCGAATTCCTCATCTGGAAAGACTACAGGTGCATAGGCTGGGTCTTGAATGGGTCTATGGGTTTCGTTTGCATCTATTTCTCTGGCTTTCTCTCTCTTCTCTTCTTCTACTGCTACCTTACACATCCATAAGTGAGTGTCTTCATGCATCCATGAGGATTCTGACCCTATGGAATGCACAGATTCCGTATCATCTTTGGCTCTATGGATGGGATTCCACTGGATAGGAGGGACGTCTCTATGAGAGTAATCCTTGAGATTGACTTTGGTCGTAACACCTAAGTGCTGCAGGTACAAAGAATTGGTCCCCCAATCCTGTACCACTTGCAACTGTCGCATAAATGGTCTTCCCAAAATCATCTCATAGGCATGATTTTTGCTGAAGTCACATATAGCAAAGCTATGCTCAAACTCAACACCACAAGTGGTGAGAGTTATTCCTTCTAGCAATCCTAAGGGTCTCTCAATATGACCATCGGCCATCTGCAATTTCATTCTCGTTGGCCAGAGTGCCGGCTTGCCCCAACGCTTCCATAGGGAAGTGGTGGCAATTGCAACTCCTGCACCTGAGTCCAAAATTGCCTTGGTGGTGTACTCCTGGTAGGTGATGGGAAGATAGGTGTTCCCTTCTTCACCTTCACACATATCTCCTATCTTGTCCAATGGAATTTCTGGCACTGTCCTATGGGATCCTACCCGGGAACGTGGTTTTGCAACTTCAGTTACTTGATTGGCTACATATTTCCGCGATTCTGGTCTATCCTTAGGTAGTTCTTCCAAAGTGAGATCGCGCTGCACCTCGGTGTTCTTTACTACCTCCGAGTTCCTAGGTAAGACTGAGTCGTCGTTCCTTACCATGACTGTGGTGCTCTCATACACGTGGACTTTGCTTCCCATGGGCCTCTGAAGTGGGGTAGCTCCTGTATGGAATTAGACTCAAAGTCCAATCTCTTGTGAGACTGAGTACTCTCATGTTCCCCGTAAATAGATGGGATGTCTTGTGGGAATTGGTCGTGTGCATCATCCACAAGTTCAAAGGGAGGGGCGACTTCACTTTCGTTATCCCATTTGTCTTCTTGAATCTCTCGTAGGAAGTCTGGTGCAAACCGATTCATAGAAGAAGAAGCATCTGGCTCCGTAGAATTAGGCACATAAGCAATCTAGGAAGGAGGGCTTATTCTATCGTTGGCTCTCTCCTCGTTCTCATAGATGGCTGGAGCACCAGCTTCCTGGGGAGGATTACTTATTCTATTACTTCTCCGTACAGGCTCATACGCTCCCTGAGAAGGAATGTAGGCAACCTGTGGAGGTACGTAAGCTTTCGAGGGATGCTCATCTGCCTTTTGGGGGGGAAGATAAGCTTCTTGAGGAGGCACATGGGCTTCCTGAAGAGGCTGGCTTATCCGTTCCCTTGCCCTTTCCTTTCTTTGAGGGGCAGGTTCCTTTTCTGATTGTGCAATTAGCCTCTCTATTCTTTTTAGCAGTCCATCAAAGTGTAACTGCGTCTTAGCTGAGCTAGAGATGTTAAAGAGGCGGCTAGCTTCGAACATGGCTTGAGCCAATTCCACCATCTTAGCACAAATTTTAGTTCGTTCAAGCTCTAGCTCGGCTCTAGGGTAGCATTTTTCATGATCGGTTATGGTTGGCCCTTCTTGGATTCTGGCCTGATATGCTTTAAGCATCATGTTTAGGTCCTCGGGAGTGGGATCGGCTAGGACTGATCCTACTCTAGGGGGTGGTGGGATTTGATGAGGCGGGTTGGAAGGTGGTGGGTCGGATGGAGATGGGAATGGTGGTGGTGGAGTCGTGTGAGAGGGAGTTTGAGTTGTGAGTTCGGTTATTCTGGCTCTTGTTTCTCTTACGCTTTCCTCGAGTTCACTCATCTTTTTTGCCCATTGCCTTTTCATTCTTTCCCGATTGTCTTTCCAAGCTCTAGTCCTTTTCTTGGTTATGCTCTCAGTTTCACTAACCTCAGGGCCCTTTTCCTGGCTTGCCCCTTGGTTTTGCTGCAATGCCTGGGCTCTAATGATTACTTGCACTGGTGCGGTGGAAGTCAC
The DNA here is from genome assembly GCA_020310875.1 of Ceratopteris richardii. Classification (NCBI taxonomy): domain Eukaryota; kingdom Viridiplantae; phylum Streptophyta; class Polypodiopsida; order Polypodiales; family Pteridaceae; genus Ceratopteris; species Ceratopteris richardii. The sequence continues at coordinate 126,935,942 of CM035414.1, forward strand.
GCTCCCTGTGGAGTCTACCACTAACCCAACAACGTTGATAGGAGTGATTTTTGGCAGATTGTTGGGGTTCTTCGGGCAATCTCGTAAGAGATGCTCTTTTCCACAGTCTTGGCAAAAGCCTTGGATCGTCACTGACTGGGGTTGTGTAGGTGGAGGCAAGGGACAATCACGAATGAGGTGATCTCCTTGACATCTGTAGCACGGTCCTCTTGGGAATGGAGGTCTTACTTTCCTAGGTTGAGGCCTAGGGTTGGGGTTTGCATACATGATGTTTGTGTAATCTGACTCCCAACTAGGTTCATTTGGCTCTTCGCTGTAATAGGACTCACCATGTTCTGGAGATTGCATGTAGTACGCCTGGGGACTATCGACATGTGTAGAATCAAAGCTATGGTCATTGGGGTCACTTTCAGAAAGCAAGGATGTTACAGGGACTATAGCTCTATTCAGGTTCTCTTCTGCAGCAGTGTACTTTACCGGAATCACATTAGCTGGGTTTGGAGGCTGTTGAACTAGCACCGGTTGGGGTCTCTGTTGGGCCTGATATTGTGGTTGGTAGGTTTGTTGGGGTCTAGCATATTGTGGTGGTGGATTTTGGTTTTGGTATCTGCCTTGTTGGTAGGGCTGAGGGTAGGGTTGCCTAACTGCCTGCTTGTTGTATGGGCAATCTTGTGCGGTGTGATTGGTGTATCTCCGTTCTATGGTGCAGTACTAGCTACTAGGATTTACTTGGGGCTGAGCCATAATAGGGCAGACATTCGCCATATGGTCACCACCGCATGTATAGCACCTTTTCACAGGAGCAAACCTTGGGATTTGTTTGCTAGTTACACCTAATTTCTGAGCTACTTTCTCTGCAAGTTCCTCGATTGATGTGCATTGCGTGGTAGAGTGACTAGATGCGCTGTCTGAATCTTTGTAGATTTTGGAAAGCTCTAGTTCCTCCCCTAGGTTATCTTCAATGTCAATGCACATGCGTACACATTCTTCTATAGTCCTAGGGTCCTTCAGATACACATAGGATCTCAATTTCGTACTCAGCAATCCATCAAGGAATAAGGCTACCTGTTTTGCGGGTGTGGGTAGCTCCAAAACAGGGCACCTTTCAAGATATTGTCTAAATCTTCTTCCGGCCAATCTGACAGTCTCTTGGGGAGTCTGTTTGAAGCTGTGAATCAATGAGGAGGTATTGTGTCTTATGCCACTCTTAGAGAATTCAATAATGAAAGCCTCTAGGAGTTGGTCTATGCGACTGAATTGTCGCTCATCCAATGGCTGAAACCATGTAAGTGCTGTGTTCCTAACGGTTAGACCGAAGGCATTGTACTGCGTGAATAGATCCTCCACTTGTTCAGCTCTCAAGACTTGCTTGAACTCCGCCACATGATCATAGGGATCTCCTTTGCCATGAAAGTAATTCTTCATGGACTTAACTAGCTGGGTTGGTCTCAAAGTTCTTGTGTGCTCTCTAGGCCTCGGCAGGGGGAATCCATCCACATTTCTTTGGTTCCGGTGGGCTCTAAGTATCTCAGGTTCTACTCTATTCGTCTCCGTCCTCGTTCTTTCTCTGCCCACTGGGTTGGCAAAGCTTACTTCTGGTCTATCTCTACTTCTGTCTCTTTGAGTTCCATGAGCTTGGGATGTTCCAGCTCCAGGGTGACCATAGGATACCTTCGATCTTGGTTGGGGGAAAATGAATTCACCCTTCCAAGTGTAAGCATGCCTATCATTTTCCGTAACCACAAAGATCCGTTCTGAAGCGTGATCTAAGTAGGTCACTCTACCTGGGCTATCAGGGTCCTTAAACTCATAGATCATGATATTTCCTATATCAGTTGGCTGATTAGATTTTATACCTCCAAAAGGCTTCGTCAGTTTCTCGATTGAGGAGCAACTCTATGCTCTTGTTGTCTTGGGGAACCCACTCAGGTGTGATAATCCTAGTGAGAACATATTTGCCTCGAGGGGTTCTAGGTTCTACACCCATGTTTCCTTGTTCCAAGTCACCTAAGTCCGCTTCTCAGATTACATTCCCAAATTCATCTGTCCTATCTGGGTGACTGGTGACTACGTATATGGTTCCTTCTTTGTCCAGGTATGCACCGTTTTCAAACTTGACAGCTGGGTGCTCTAGTCCCATGGATTGGTCAGGGTTTTTAATCTGGACCACGGATCTTCCTAGGCCGTCCTCATAGATGCTAGCACCTAATCGGTTGGTCCTAAGGTATTCCAACTGCGTTTTGTAAGGGCCTTCTACCCTGTATAAGTAAGGCACTCCTGAACTTCCCGTAGGTCTGTCCATACCTTGAGACATCTCTGACTCACTGGTCTCAGAGCTAGGGTAGTACGAGTGGTGGCTCAACTGCTGGGCCCAAGACCTAGCAGTGTGGTTAACACTAGCCTCTGAAGACCTAAGGCTCTGTCTCTCCCTTACTAGATGTCGTCCTGATCTAAGGTTCATATGCCTCTCTAAGGAGTCCAATTCTTTGCCCAGAGTACAAATTCGTTGCTGGTTACTTTATATTAGTCACTTGGTTCTTTTTAGTTATTTCTCGTGTTTAAGGTCTTGTCTGATATTACGTTGTCAGGAATACTTGAATGTTCTTCGTACTTTCAGGTTGATCGTTCCACGTTAGGTTCTTTTCCTTTATGTTATCGATAGTACAGAGATTAGGTTTTTAGCTTGAACTTGAGTTTTTAGGTAGTCTTCAACTTGACACCTGCCTATCGTCGCTCTGACTTACTCCTACCTCTAGTCGTTCTTAGCCTAGGCTATGAATTGACAGAGGGGGTTAAAAGTTTCCAACCTTTTGTTTCCTGCACGGTTTCCCTTGAGTGCCCAGGAAGTGTGTTCCCAAGCTTGCACTTACTCTTGCTTAGAACGCCTTTCGATGCTCTCAATAGATCTGTAAGAGTTCCAAAGTTAGCTTAAAGATTTAAACTCCAATGACAGAACCAATGATTTTCATTCCTGTAGCACACACACTAACTTGCCTAGTGATTTTTAGGAAAACAATTCTAAAAACCCCTGACAGATCCTAGGGTTTTCTCCCAAATCTCAAGTGTAGGAACCTCCAATTATGCCCATGGATAGACTATTTGCCCCAAAATTATCCCAAATTTTTGAACAAAACAAACCCTAATTTTTGGCCGAAAAGCCTGTAATCGCGATCGACAGGTCTGTCAATCGCGATTGACAGAGGTGTCCGTCGGGGCTGTCAATCGCGATCGACAGTGTCAATCGCGATCGACAGAGTCGATCGTGGCTGTCAATCGCGATCGACGGTATCAATCGCGATCGACACGTTTTCCGGATTTTTCGCCGAAATTTCAGTCAATCGGGGGCCTATCAGTCGCGATGGACAAGTGGCTACGCGTAAAAGTCAATCAATCGTGGAATTTCAGTCGATCGCGATCGACGGGTGTCAATCGCGATTGACAGAGGTGTCGGTCGTGGCTGTCAATCGCGATCGGCGGTATCAATCGCGATTGACAAGGTCCTACGTGGCAATCAGTTGATCGTGGAGGTCTGTCGGTCGCGATTGACAGGGTCTGTCGGTCGCAATTGACAGGGTCTGTCGGTCGCGATTGACAGAGGCTGTCGGTCGCGATTGACAGAAAACCTCGGAATTCTTCTACTGTTTTTAGTGTTTTAGGATGTGCTCCTTGTGCTTGTTCTAGTGGTGCACTCAATTTTGTAAAAAACCAAAAATTTCTGTCAGTCGCGATCGACAGAAGCCTGCGACCGCGAGACAGTTTCGTCGAGTTTCGTACCTGCGCAGGAAGCTGGGGATGGTGATTCGGCAAGAACCTGCAATGAAACTCAAGAAACATGCAAAATCCGCACACACAATATCGCTCTCTCGCTCTCTCTCACACGTGAAATGAGGGAAATGAGGTGGAGAAGGTGATATGATCAAAAAACAAAAATTTTCGCGATGATGGAGATGGAGGTGGGAGATGGTGATGTTGATGATGGTGATGAAGATGGTGAAGAAAGTAAAAGAAAATCGATGAGAGTGAAGAAAATACCTACAACTCCAACGTGTCAACTCTACGTCTTACCATCACACGCTCGTCCTCAAAGCTCGATCCCCGGCAACGGCGCCAAAATTTGGTGTAGCTCAGTGATGAGTAGCACCTCCTTTAATGTCAATCCGGGAAGACGTGAGGATGGTATGAAGACCTCGAGCAAGTGGCGGCACAAGTACGTGAGTGAGAAGCACACTAGCATGCACACACATACACACACATGCGCACACACGACAAGACAAAGAGGGAGAATCAATGGAGTTCTTAGATTACTTTCAAAATGCTCTTACAAGTTCGTTTCAATTACAATCCCACCTCAAAAATGAGCTCTCTAGCTCCTTTTATAGTTTTTGACTAGCTTTGGCCCTGTTCAGACCTAGTGTCTGGCCTAGTTAAAAATTAGGTTCCAGGGCTTATTTGAGGGCTCAAACGAGATCTAAAAATTACGAAAATTGGCAGGTAGATACTTCTAAGGCTCCTCAAGCTCAAGGACTCCTTGGCTTGCACAAAATGGAGCTAGAAAAAGATGAAATGGTATTTACAATGGTGTTTAGTGATGAGAATCACTTTTAATTGGTGTAGAGGTTTTGAAAAGTTAAAGGTTGCCTTAGTGCTAGATCTGCGTGAGTGCTCGTACTTGCTTCTTCATGAGGAAAATTATTGGCCTATTTGCCAGATCTTCGTTGACTCCCTTGTCTGCTTGCGCCTTCTCTCCCTTCTGACTCTCTTCTCTGACTGCCATGCCTCGTTAATCCTTCAGTCCCTTGTCCGCTGCTAACACTAGTGAATTGGAAATGGATTTTAGCACAGAGAGACCAGAAGGAGGGTTAAACATAGCTTACTTGGAGCGACCCGAAGGACCCTATAGGACTCAATAAGAATTTCTCTAAACCAACCGCTTAGGTGCTCGCATCTATGAGGATGGTTTGCGAAGACAAGTGGTGCAAATGCACAATCCTGATCAACCTATTGGATTGGAATGTCCAGTGGTGAAATTTGAGAGAGATGCATACATAAACAAGGAAGGAACGATGTATATCATAAGTACTCAGCCAAATAATACCATTGAGTTTGGTGTAATTCAGTTAGAGACTAAACCTAAAGCCCAAGGAAAAGAACCAGTAGGAGAAGAACCTAGGACACCTAGAGGGAAATCTATACTAACAAGAGTATTAATTCCAGAATGGATCTCTCAGGATAATAGAAGCATAGAGTTGTTTGTGAATAAAGGGAGATACAGAGTGGAACAATCTAGTGAGGTACGCTCCATCATGATTTACGAGTTCAAGGACCCAGATACACCTGGAAAGGTTGTATACCTGGATGGAACTTCGGAAAGAGTATTTGTAGTACCAGATCATGCGAGAAATACCTACACATGGAGAGGTGATTTGGTATTCCCTCCATCACGAGCAAATGTAAACATGAGCCATCAAGGTACACATGAGCCATCAAAGTGCTGGAACATTCTCAGCCCACGGTGCTCAAAGAGAGAAGAACAAAGAAAGACCGGAAGTAAGTTTCACTCATCCCTTAAGGAGAAACAAAACAGCCATGGACGCTGATAGAGTGGAAAGACAAAGGGAACCTAGAATACTAGGTGGTAGAGATGATTTTCCTCTACCTAGACCACGCGAACACCCTAGGGTGCTAAGACCCACTCAGTTAGTAAAATCCATGAAAAACTATTTTGATGGGACTGGAGATCCCTATGATCATGTTGTGGAATTTAAGCAAGTTTTGAGAGCAGAGCAAGTAGAAGACATGTTCATGCAATATAATGCTTTTGGACTAACGTTAAAGAATACAGCTTTAACTTGGTTCCAACCATTGCAACATAGGCAATTTACAGACATCCATCACTTGTTAGAGTCATTCATCACTGAATTCTCTAAAAGTGGAGTTAGACATGATACGTCTTTGTTGATTCATAGCTTCAAACAGACCCCTCAAGAAACAGTTAGACTTGCAGGACGTAGGTTTAGACAATATGTGGAGAGATGTCCGATGCATGAGTTACCCTCACAGGCCAAGCAAGTGTCATTATTTTTAGATGGCCTCTTAGCTCTAAACGATGATCCTATGTGTACTTGAAGGAACCCAAAATGCTAGAGCAATGTGTAAGAATTTGTATAGACATTGAGGACAACCTAAGAGACAAGTTGGAACTCTCGAAGGTCTACAAGGACTCAGATTGTTCATCTCTAGCATTTTAAAAATGTCTTGCTCGATAGAAGACCTAGCAAAAAAAGTGGCCCAAAAACTAGGAGTTTCTAGCAAACAGATGCCAAGGTTAACAACAAACAAGCGTTGCTACACCTGTGGTGGTGATCATATGGCAAATGTGTGTCCCAATGCAACACAACCGCAAGCCAACCCTAGTGGCCAGTACTGTACAATTGAGAGAAGGTACACGAATCATACGACTCAAGACTGCCCATACAATAAACAAGCGGTGAGACATAACTACCCTCAAGCATATGCACAACTAGGTAGGTATCAAGGTCAGTACAATACTCAGCCTCATTACTATAGGCCTCCACAAAACTACCCTTATTGGGCTCAATAGAGACATCAACCTGTTTTAGCTCAGCAGCCACCCCCACCAGCTAATGTTATCTCAGTTAAATACGTTGCTGCAGAAGAGAACCTCAATAGGGCTTTAGTTCCCTCTTCACCCTTTATTATTGAAAGTGAGCGTAACTCTAACAGTTTTGACTCTACATAGTGGTGCCCAAGAAGAATGGAAAATTGCGAGTGTGTATTAACCTTAAAAAAGTTAATACCGCTACGATCCGAGATACTTATTCACTTCCAATCACTGAACATTTATTGGGGCGTGTTGCAGGCAAGGAATTTTATAGCTTCCTTGATGGGTTTTTAGGTTACAACCAAGTATCCATTGCCCCAGAAGATCAACACAAAACATCTTTCGCCACAGAGTGGGGAATCTTCGCATTTTGAGTGATGCCATTTGGTCTCACTAATGCACCTGCAACATTCCAAAGGCTCATGTGTCATGTCTTCAAAGAGTTCTTGCGAAAGAGCTTAGAGGTATATGTGGACGACTTATGTGCTCATTCCCAAAAAAGAAGATACCACATCCCTGAGCTCAGACATATTTTCAACAAGTGTAGAGAATATCGAGTGTGTCTGAACCTAGAGAAGTGTGTGTTCATGGTACGACTAGGTAAAATCTTAGGTCACATTGTTTCTAAAAATGGGATATCAATAGATGAAGACAAGGTAAGAGCCATAGCAGAGTTGCCAAGACCAAGGAATGTTAAAGAGGTAAAAGCCTTTATGGGTCATTGTGGATATTACCGCAGGTTTATCCACATGTATGCCATCATAGCTAAACCTCTTTATGGATTGTTGACAAATTTTGAGTGGAACGATGAATGTGAAAATTCCTTCAATGAGCTGAAGAGACGTTTGTGCTTAGCACCAATACTGACCACTCCTGATTGGAATAAACCATTCCATGTCCATGTAGATGCATCCAATCATGCAATGGGATGTGTGCTAGCACAACCCACAGGTGAAGGAAACCTAGATTTGCTGATAGCATATGCTAGTAGGCAACTGAACGCTGTTGAACGAAATTATACGACAACGAAAAGAGAAGGCTTAGGCATGGTATATGCTGTGGAAAAGTTTAGACACTACTTATTGGCCAACAAGTTCAAGTTTTTCACTGATCATCAAGCTTTATTATATTTGGTCAATAAACCTTGCAATACAGGACACTTAGTAAGATGGTTCCTCTTACAGATGGAATACGATTTTGAAGTGGTTTTTAGGAAAGGCAAGAACCATCTGAGGGTGGACCATCTTTCTTGCATCACTTCTGGAGAGCCATCGCAAGGAGTGTCTGATGAATTTATCGACGCTTATCTATTCAATTTAGAAGTTGTTCCGAAATGGGCAAATAAGTTGGTATCAATCCTAACCTTCAGACCAGTGAAGAAGAATGTGAAAACAAACAAAAAGGAAATTGTAAAATCACAAAAATATCAGATATTGGCAGGCAGCATGTACAAACAAGATACAAATGGTGTATTAGCTTGTTGTGTTGAGGATGATGAACATAGTAGTTGGTTGCAACAAGCCCACAAAGGATTGCTAGGAAATCACTATTGTAAACAGCGAACATGGCAGAATCTAAAATGTTTAGGAGTGTATTGGCCTAGCATGGACAAAGAAATACATGAGTGGATTAAGAATTGTCCAGTGTGCCAGAAGAGACCCCCAGTGGAGCATGCCACTCTTTATCACATGTCATTAATTCCAGATTGGAGCACTCCATTGGTAGAATTTATGAGATCGGGAACACTACCCAACGAGGCTAGTCTAGCAAGAAGAAGAAGCATGGAGCAAGAGGCTCAGGACTATGCCTTAATAGGAGATAACCTATATCAAAGAGGCAAGGATGGTTACCTAAGACTGCGTGTTCATGAATCAGACTATTTGAAAGTCTTAGAAACTGCACATAGTGGTGTTGCAAGTGGACACTTCGGTCCTGACCGAGTAATTAAGACCATTCTATTCTCAGGACTTTGATGGCCCACTCTTCATATGAATGCATATACCTATGTGAAGAAATGTGACACATGTCAACGTGCACAATATCCGATCAGGAAAGATGAGATGCCTTTGAGACCAATGATGGGAGGACGTGCATTCTCAAAATGGGGTATAGACTTTGTAGGTCCCATTAACCCACCGGCTAGAAACTCCCATGCAGAGTACATTATTGTAGCCACTGATTACCTTACCAAGTGGGTGGAAGTAAAAGCCACAACAAAGAATGATGCTCAAACGATGTCTAAGTTCTTATTCGAGAATGTGTTCACTAGATACGGGTTACCAATAGAGTTAGTAAGTGATAGAGGTACACACTTCTTGAACGAAGTCATTGAAAATCTAATTCAAGAATTCATGGTGATACATAAGAAGTCAGCCCCCTATCATCCACAAGCTAACGGACAAGCCAAGAGCACAAATAAGATCCTATGTAACATATTGACAAAACTCATAAATAATAAACGCTCTGATTGGGACAAACAACTTCATCATGCTGTTTGGGCATACGGAGTTGCCTACAAAATGGTACTCAATGCCACTCCATTTCAGATGGTCTTCGGACACAATGTTGTGCTACCATTAGACTTCCTAATCCCAACTTTAAAGGTAGCACAAGAGCACGAGTGGAATGGACACGAGTTGTCCTCCAGGATCTTTGATCTAGAACGCTTGGGCGAGATGAGGTTACGAGCGGCCGCAGGCATCTATGCTGCAAAGAAAAGACAAAAGGCATACTTTGATGCACACATCAAAGACAAAGGATTGAAAGAGGGAGACCTAGTGCTGGTTTACACACTAAAGTAGCATGCCCGAAAATTGGAGAAATGAGGATATGGACCCATGATCATTAATAGAATTTCCACTAGTGGTGCAGTTCACTTGGCCACTTTAGAAGGTGATACCTTACCAAACTATATTAGTGGATGCCGAGTCAAGCTATATCAAGAACCTCTTACAGAGGAAATGCTAATGAGACTCAACACTGCTAAGAAGCGAAAAGAAGAGGAGTTAAGGGTTAGAGAAGAAGCACAAGCAGAGGCTAGAGAGCGCATCAGAAGAAATAAGTTACGGCGATTAGGCCTAGATGTCAACATAAAAGCTCCAAAATATCACATGGACATGTGCCAAAAATCGGACCTAACTACTTCTCGAATGATTGACTGACGCCCCTTTGTGACCATAGAGGTAGGACAAGGAAACAGTGTAAGGACTGTGAGAGCATTGGTTGACTCAGGTGCAACAACTAGTGCAGTTAGACTTTCATACTGCCAAGATCTGCAAGTGGACATCAAGCCCATAGAAGCATATCTCATAGGATTGGGAGGTGTGGAAACCCCTTGTTTGGGCGAGGTGGAACTTCCCATCTACCTTCAAGATGTTTCAATAAAAGTCAAAATGCTAGTGTGTCATGATGCGGACCTTACAGAGCCACTTGTCCTAGGTCAAGATTGGATTTATAACCATGCAGTCAACTTGAACCTAAGAAGTCAACTTCTTCAAGTTTGGGTACATGAACAATGCATTACATTAGAATTAGACAACTGCATGCTCATAGATCATGGCACCACACACTCTCTCAGTTCCTCTAAGACCAATCTTCATGAACAAGATGTTGTGTGTGTCAAAAGCTCTATGACCCCGAAGGGCTCGATCACGAAAGAACAGACTCAAAGGCAAGCTGACTCCTCTTGTCTGAAGACTAATGTCATCACAACCAATCAACCAAAAAGGCAAGTGAATCAGTACATGACAACCACTATACCAAATCGACTAAGAGAAATCAAGAACAAAGTAGCTCCGAGCATGAAGCAGATTTGGGAACGAAAAAGAGAG
>CM035414.1:126948893-126973893 GCA_020310875.1 Ceratopteris richardii
AGTGCGAAGAACACTGACATGCACACACATACACACACATGCGCACACAAAGCAAGACAAAGAGAGAGAGAAGCAATGGAGTTCTTTAGATTACTTTCAAAAAGCTCATACAAGTTCAAATCAATTACAAGCTAACCTCAAAAATGAGCTCTCTAGCTCTATTTATAGTTTTTGACTAGGTTTTGGCCTTGTCCAGACCTAGTGTCCGGCCTAGTTAAAAATTAGGTTCTCTACCCTGTTTGGAGGAGTCTAAAAAATGTGAAAACTGATAGGTAGGTACTTCTAAAGCTCCTCAAGCTCAAGGACTCCTTGGCTTGCACAAAATGGAGCTACAAAAATATGAAATGGTATTTACAATGGTTTTTAGTGATGAAAATCACTATTTTTGTAGGGATTTCTTCTAACATTTTGACATACATTTCCTGGAGCTCCCTACTTGCTCCTTCTTCTTGTGTGTCCAACTCTTTGCCTGAAAAATTTAAATGGCCTACTTGCCAGATCTTCTTTGACTACTGTGTCTGCTTGTGCTTTCTCTTCGCTCCGACTCCCTTCGTAGGCTTCCTTGTCTTGTGACTCTTTCAGTTCCTTGACTACTGCCAACACCCCCCCCTCTCTCACGTCTGTCGTCTCTGACAGACCTTTGTCTAGCTGTGCGTTGGACATAATATTGAACATCATCGGCAGCGAGGTGGTGTTCTTCTAATCGGAGCCCCCGTGCTAGGTCTGTTAAGAATGCATCCCAATTCAGTGGTCCTGGGACGTCCGGATGTGGCACCCGCAATTGTTCTGAATGGATGGTTCTTTCCACAGCGAATAAGTGGAGGAGATGTGAGGGCCTGGGTACAAATATTTCTGAGTGATATTCCCAGAATCTTGTTACGAACATCTCCTCGAATGTCTATTTAAAGCAAGCTGGGAGGTACTTGATTCTGGCGTGGCAAGCATATATTACCTCTATTGATGGGGTGGTGCTCATGTCGTATACCAGATCTTGGTTGCCTGTAAGAAAGCCAACTCCTGAGAAGTGGGGGTCTTTAATATTCTTGAATGTCCTGAATGTGATCAGCATTAATTCAAAGATTTTCATGCACATTTGGGCCATCACATCGGGGGTATTCCGTACTCGAATGCTCCAGTGACGGATGGTAGAAATCATATAATTCACAGTGGGAGGTCCTTGTGGAGGTGCTAGATAAACATAATTTAACCACTTTGCACAGCCTTTGATGTTCTTGACAGCAATGGTAAACTCGGTCCAGGTGCGTCTGCGGAAGACTGGAACATAAGAGGGATTGTATTTAATAAAGAGTGGCATGTTAGTCCAAGTACGAACCATCTCTGGGTAGGTCTCGAGAAGACGGATCCTCCAGGTGGGTTGATGAATGGATCCTTTTTTAGCACTCTCTGGGATATCATCGGGCCCAAATTGTGTGGCGCAAGTTGGAGGTTTGCCACATCGGCGTTGGATCTCCGCGTTGTAATCTGCTAGGAGTACACAGTATGGCACATACTGATCGTCGTTGGTGCCGATCCATCTATGATGAGACATACTGCGGAAATATTCTGACTTTATGATGGTGTCTTCTAATTTGGCCATTGATTGGATTTGGATTTCCACTCGATCTTCATGGGTTGTAGCTGTTTTTTCTAATGTCTGAAGCCATTCGGGTACTTCGACTTCCAAGGTGTCCATTCCTTCTGAGGTTTGCTGACCACCTGGCATCGGCATAGGATCATGTGGTTCCTCATACGTTTCGTCCACCTCAATGGGTACCAATTCATCTGGCTTTGGTTCTACAACTGGAGAGGGTTGTCTTTCATATTCCAGTAACTTCTTCTGCAGTTCTGCCACCTGCTCTGATAATGCCTTTACTTCCTCGGAAGTCAAGGTCGTTTCTATGACTTTGGGTTGTGCCTCCTGTTCCCTGAGCTGGCGACGTAGCTCATCCCGTTCCCTTTCCAAATCGACATTTGCTTCTAATAGATCTGCATAGCTTTCAAAGATTGTTTTCATTGTTTCTGAGGGAACTGCTTTGAATTGTTCTGGGTTGATTTCATGGGGAGAGCCTTCCATGGCAGCTTCCAAGTTTTCTTCATTTTGCTTCTGCAGATGCTTGTTTTCTTCAAGTGCGGTAGCCATGTGTTTTCTGAGTAGAGTCAAATTATGCCCGACTCTTAGGTTATCTGCTTGGTAGACTTCCAGTAAGGCTTCGAGTTGTTTGACACCTGACTCTTGTAATGGTTGGGGTGTCTCCAGGAGGGTTTGATGAGCTTGCTCGAGAGTGGTGTAACATTGATTGAGGTCTACATTTTCTTCTTCTATTATTGTAAGCCGTCTCTGGAGTTGTTGATGATTCGTAGTCAGTTTATGATGACGGTCTTCGAGAGCCTGATACTCACTCTGAAGTTGATACACGCATTGATGTAATGCCATGAATATACTATTTACATTAAACGATGCAGGGAAAGATGAAGATGTAGGGGGAATGGGGAAGGGGAAGGGAGTTGTGAATGCTGTGGAGTCAAGTGGTGAGGTAGGTGGAGGGGGTATGGGAGATTGAGGTTGCGTGGGGGGTGGGAGTGGTGCTGTGGCTGGTGATGTTTCCATTGTGTCGAATGTGTGTGTGACTGTGTAGATGGGAACAGTGGGTGGGGTGGATGTGATATTTGTGAAGAGTGTTGTGAAGGTGGGCATGGTAACTCCTCTGAATTGGATGTCGGGAGAGAGAGGAATTCCCATGACGACTCTGGTAATGGCAGAAATAGGTGTGGTAGTGCCAGGTGGTGAGGTGACTTGTGTAGTGAGAGGTGAGGTGGGTGGTGAGAGTGGTTCCTCCTGATGTTCTTCTGTTTGTGTGTTACCTCCTGGTTCCGATACATTGATGTGGATTTGTTTGCCAGATCGCATGGGACAGGTAGGCACTCGTTTCTCAAATCGATGAATATAAGTCATGGCTGCATGAACAGCCTCATCTAAGCCTACTGCGTCAGCGTGTAGGTTCATTGATTCGATAAACTTGTCATCCACACCTTCCTCAGCTAACATTTGGCTCATGATCATCTTTCCTGTCTCGAGCGACAGTTTGTGTTGCTCTTGGACCCGCTTCATGGTTTCGTATAATCTTTTTATTTGGGCCGAGTATGCCGGGGCACTTGCTAGTTCTGAAAGTTCTTCATATTCTTGATCATACTCCTCGTTTGCCTCTTGTTCTTCTGTCTCTTCTTCATCCTCTTCTACTTCTACTACTCCCGGTTGGGTCGGGGCTGAAGTTGTAGTCGTGGGTTGTTTTCCTTGGGTCTGCTCTGCTTCTGTCTCCAGGTTAGACTCATTGATCAAACGGGCAATTTCTTCATCTGTCAAATCAGCAAGGGTGTAACCTTGAGGGAACTCCAAGTCCGATGGAATCGGAGGGAACACCAGAATGGGTCCTTTGGCGCTTGGTCTGGGTAGGCAAATGGTGAATGGTCGGACACGTCGTGTTTGTGGGGGGGTCACCTCTGGTGTGGTGGTAGCTCCGCTTGGTTGAGCGCATGGTAATTGAACTCCCCCTCTCATCTTCTTCGATGGAGGGCCCGCTGTTGATAGTCATCTTTGGAACTCTTGGGCCCTAGACCATACTAGTGCTCTTTGAATGGGCACGTCGTACGCTAAGCACCTGTAAATTATTCTTGTGAGAGCACAACATCCATGAAGTACATTTTTCTGTTTCTTATTCCACCGTTGATGGGCTAGGTGTATTTGATCGATGATCCAGTGTGGTATGTTGATGGTGAGATTCTCTGTCTCCGCCAAGTACAAGCTGAACCATATCTTTTTTGGTGGCATAGTGAATCGTTCTTGGGCGGGAAAAGCAAAATGTTGCATAATCGTTCGTAAGTGGAGAGCAATGGTAGGTGTCATTGCTACCATGTCCTTCAATTTGTTGAGATCCTTATGCTTCATCCTGCCTGGAACCATTGTTTTTTTCTCAGTGGGAATATGCATTCCTTGCATGTTCAATGCTGCTCGTACCAAATTGAGGGTCAGTTTGAATCTCTTGAGTTCGTGGCCTGGCAATAGTGAGGGTAGCACAAAAGTACTATCGCCTCCCTTGGCCCTGCTAGGAGTGATGGTACTGATAAAATAGGAGCAGCGTAGGAAATCTGGCTTAGGCAAATGTGCTCTGAAATAGCTATCCAATCCCGCTTTGGTCCAAACCGATCGCATTACTTCTGCATTCTGATAGTTCTCAAATTCGCGAGTGAAGAAATGGTAGCGTCCCCATTTGCCATTGACCTCAATTTCTGCTTCCCAGAAGTAGGTGTCATCACCCAATGGCCCTGCGACATCACTAAACCAATGAGCGTGTTTCCCCACCTGAGAAGTGTGTCCCTAAGGAGGGTCCTGAATAGGGAGAACATGCACTGCTTAAGTTCTTGAGGCCTCTCGGTGAGTGGTGGTTCAAGGAGGAGGGTTTCAATGTCCACAATCTGTGCGCTAGACCCTGCCTGGGAACTGGTGCCTCCTACTTCTGCCATTGTTATTGCTTGCTTGCTGGTTCTGTGAGAATATAGAATCATGTGTTAATATTGTAGTGGACAAGATTGAACACTTTTTGTCCCCGTTACAACATTATCATGAGGTGAGTAATGGGTTAGTGGGTCAGTGAGTGCTCGATGATTGTGTGTGTAGTTAATGAATGGATAGTCCTACGAGCTAGATGGAAAGATGCAGTGTATGAGTGATGTAGTTAGCAAGTGATGATGAATTTACACATGGGGTTCGGGGGTTTTATTACAAGTTTTAGGCTGCCAAACACAATGGATGGCTTTCAGTTTTGGTTTTGTGGAGACTCTGGAGGGCTTTATGAGTATGTCTGCTTGGGAATGAGGCATTTTTGGGACCCATTTACAAGTGAGTATGTTCGTGCTTCTGGGCGACTGTGCGTTCATGCGTATTAAACAAGAGTGGGTAACGGCTCTTTGAGAGAGTGAACCCTGTCGTGTATGATGTGATTCGTGCGTGACTAGTTGAGCCCGCAAGCAAGCCTTAGGCACCCAAATTTGTCTTGATTGTGGGCCAGCCTTCATCGACTTCTTGGGTACCCAGATAGATTTCACTTTCTCAAAAGAAGTTTTGGAAGTCTTCTTATTAGTATCATGTCGTTGATTACTAATAGGAAGTTGAGATGATTGTTGTTGCTTGACTGTAATAGGCCGCTCACCTTTTCGCACCCACAATTGCTTCAATGGCTGCGTCATTCTGCTTTGCACGTTCTTTTGGCCTCCAACATAGGTAGTCTTCAGTAATTGATCTGCCTTTGGGTGCTGCCTCCCTCTGGCCTTTGGAAAAGAAGGGAGTTCTGTTGAGGCCTTGACTTCTTTATTGAGATCACCATTCCTCTGCATCACATAGCTGTGGACAAGAACAGCATGGTCAACTTCATGTGTACCCCTGGAAGCACCAGGAGTCTGTGCCTTTTCTAGTTCCTTGAGTGCTCCATTATCTAACTCAACTGTAATTCGACTCTGATTTACCCATACCTGAAGAAGTCCACTTCTTAGGTTTAAGTTGACTGCATGGTCATAGATCCAGTCTTGACCCAAGACCAGAGGTTAGTGAGATCCTCATCTTGACACACTAGTACCTTAACTGTCATTGGAACATCTTGAATGGAGAGGGGAAGTTCCACCTCGCCCATGCAAGGGGTTTCCACACCTCCCAATCCTATGAGATATGCTTCTATAGGATTGACTTTTAATTTCAATTCTCGACAGTAAGAAAGTCTCACCGCACTAGTGGCTGCACGTGAGTCAATCAATGCTCGCACAAGTTTTGCACTAACTCCTTGTCCTATCTCTAAGGTCACAAAAGGACGTCGATCGATTATTCTTTGGGAACTCATTCCTGAGACTTCACACATTGCCACATGATATCCTGGATCCTCATAGGCACCTGGCCTAGGTTGATCCCTACCCTGCCATCTCAACTTCATCCTTCTGATGCGTTCTAAAGCTTCTGCTTGAGCTTCTTCTCGAACTCATTTTTCTTCTTCTTTGCGTTTCTTAGCAGTGTTGAGTCGACTGAGCATTTCTTCTGTGAGAGGTTCCTGATATAACTTGACTCTGCACCCGCTGATGTAGCTCGGAAGAATATCACCTTCTAAGGTGGCTAGTTGTATTGCTCCACTCGTTGAGATCCTATTTATGATCATAGGTCCATAGCCACGTTTCTCTAATTTTCTTGCATGTTGCTTCACAGTGTAGACTAAAACTAGGTCCCCTGCTTTCAATCCTTTATCCTTCACATGAGCATCAAAATACGCCTTCTGTCTTTTCTTAGCGGCATATATACCTACTGCAGCTCTTAGTCTTGTCTCGCCTAGTCGTTCCAGATCAAAAATCCTCGAAGAGAGTTCATGACCCGTCCACTCATGCTCCTGTGCTATTCTCAATGTGGGAATCAAGAAGTCCAAAGGTAGCACAACATTTTGGCCAAATACCATCTGAAAGGGTGTGGCTTGGAGTACTGTTTTTTAGGCCACTCGGTATGCCCAAACAGCATGGTGTAGCTGTTTGTCCCAATCAGAGCGTTTGTTATTGACCAATTTAGTCAGCACATTGCATAGGATCTTATTTGTGCTCTCAGCCTGGCCATTAGCTTGTGGGTGATAGGGGTCAGACTTCTTATGTACTACCAAGAATTCTTGGAGAAGATTTTCAATAACTTCATTCAAGAAGTGAGTCCCTCTATCACTAACTAGCTCTATAGGTAGCCCGTATCTTGTGAATACATTCTCAAATAAGAACTTAGCAGTTGTCTGAGCATCGTTCTTTGTCGTAGCTTTTACCTCTACCCACTTTGTTAGATAGTCTGTGGCCACAATGATATATTTAGCATGTGAACCCTTGGCTGGGGGATTAATAGGACCTACAAAGTCTACTCCCCACTTAGAGAATGCACGTCCACCCATCATAGGTTTCAGTGGCATCTCATCCTTGCATATAGGGTACTGAGTTCTCTGACAGACATCACACCGTTTCACATAGGTATGTGCATCCATGTGAAGGGTCGGCCACCAGAAGCCCGCAAATAGTATTGCCTTGATCACCCAATCTGGTCCAAAGTGTCCTCCTGCTACACCTTGATGAGCAGTTTCCAAGATCTTGAGATATTCACTCTCATGAACACATAGTCTCAGGTAACCATCTTTACCACGCTTGTATAGATTATCACCAATGAGTGAGTAATCTAGGGCTTCTTGTTCTAGACTTCTTTGTCTCATCAGGGTCATATCTTGAGGGAATGTTTTCATCCTCAAGAAGGTTACTAATGGTTCACTCCAATCTGGCACTATGGATGCTTGATAAAGAATGGCATGTTCCACAGGTGGTTTAGTGCAGCAGATTGGGCATTCTTTACACATCTTATGTACATCAGCTTCCATAGTAGGCCAATGCACTCCGAGTCTCCTTAGTGTTTGTAGGGTTCGTTGTTTTGAGTAGTGTTGCTCTAATGCACCTACATGTGCCAATTGCAACCATTTAGCGTACTCATCCTCTTCCACACAACAAGCTAGGATCCCTTGATCTGTTTGTTTTACATGCTTCCTGCCATGATGTGGTACTTCTGGTCTTTTACTACCTCTCTACCTTGAGTTTTTATGACTGGGTGGTTAGGCCCGTATGTCTATACTAGCACTAACGGCTTAGCCCACTGAGGTACAACTTCCAAATTAAACAAGTAAGCATCAGGAAGGTCATCTGATACTCCTTGTGGGGCTTCTCCCGATATGAGCCTAGAGAGGTGGTCTGCTCTCAAGTGAGTCTTCCCTTTCCTCACCACGACCTCAGAGTCATATTCCATTAGTAAGAGAAACCATCTTACTAATCGGCCTGTATTGCATGGTTTGTTTACCAAGTACAATAATGAACAGCGAGTCGTAACAAACGAGAACTATGTCGTAAAAAGAGAACACTTACGTCAAAAATTACATGTTTTCACCTCATTTTTGGAATTCCTTTACACTAGTATACATATATTACAAAAATGAGGTGAAAACAAGTAATTTTTGACGTTTTTTGTCATTTTCTCAAAAAAAAATGAGCTCAAAATGTAGTCAAAATTTCACTATATTAGGCATTGACGTGTCCCAAAATGTATATGATAAGACATTGACATGTCCAAAATCTATATGCTAAGACATTGACATGTCTAAAATATATATAAGAATGTAGAAGTCAATAGTTTTTACACAAAAATAACATTTTAGACATATCTTTAATGGGTGGATATCTGATTGTTATTCAAAATTGCTACAAAACATGGTTTCATTAACCAAACTACTTTGAGGCATTTACATAAGCACTAAAAATGTCTGAGAGCTTCAATGCAACTCACAACTTTGTCGATCTATGTCTACACCCTCATCATCTGATGCACTTGATTCAGTCTCATACTGTTGAGAGCTCTCTTCTTCTTCTTCTATATCCACAAGAGCTCTATCTTCATCCACGTACATACCAAATTCTGCAGGATCATGCACAACTCTTCTTGTTTTCCTATGATTTCATGTACCACATACATCTGGAAGCTTTTGTTTTATCATGTTGATGGTTGCTTTCCTCAAGTGACCAGTTTTTGTCAAGGAAAAATCATAAACAAGAATATCTACATCATCCATTTTAAGAGTGGATGTGCTTCGAATATTCTTTTTCCTTTTTGAACCTGTTCGTTTAGCATCACACACCATTTCTAAGTTATATTTACCTGTGAATGCATTACTACTTTTAGTGTAATACCAATGCACCACCAAAGCCTCTATTCTTCTCTGATCAATATCTTTAGTTATCTCTAAAACCTTTGCAATCCAAAATGGTCTGGTAGCCTCATCACCATCAGCAAGTACTGCAATAAGCGTTCCAACATTTATCTCTATTAAATTTCCTTGCCATCTTGCTTCTGCCTGTTTTGTCATCCTTGGGCCTACATAAATATTTCTTTCTGTTGGATGTATAAAACTTTGAAGTGCATCTGCATTACATGCTTGGGCCACATTCACGGATCTTTGTGTACAAAAATCCCATGTGAATGGAACATCAACTGGCCAGTGACCTGCAATTGTATACTGTATAATCTCTTCTTGATGATTGAAAAAGTCCTCCCACCAAGATACATCTTGATCTCCAGCATATTTTTTTGCACGCTCAATATGTCTCTTCTTTTCAATGAGTGCATGCATCCAGCTTTTACTTTGATCAACCACACTTCCACATCTTTCTGTATTGTTTTTATCTTCATATGGTGATTGTTCTGCACCATACACTGTTATAGTAGACAAATTAGGCACCTGCAATAAGAATCTGCATCCCTCTGTAGGCTCCCACCCAAGAGAAGATGAATACTGCTTTGCAAATAAAAGGGTTATTTCATCAACCCTCCTCATCAAGAATACATGGTTGAAACTAATATTGTGCAATGGAGCCAAAACCTTAGCACTGTTATCAAGGCCCATTGAGCAAAAGTGCTTAAAGTCATAAATCTGTGTGAGGTGTTGAACTTCTGGTTTTGGAGTATATGCTTCTGAAATCAGCTCAGATAAAATCAGAAGAGTAAAAGCATTGTTACGTGCCAACTTCTTAGAGAAAGTACTGAACATTTGATCAATGAGATCATGAGTGTGGCCAACCAGAAGAAAATTTACCTTAACCTTCTGAAATACCTGTTTTTCAACAAGCATGCTTAAATATCCAAAGACTGTAGAATTTTTATTCTCTCTTGGAGTATTATCTAGTTGCAAATATAGAGTTGGTGGCAAAAGACCCTTCCATGATTGCAAAACACGATGAATGACAGTAACTGTAAGATTTGGATCATTATGCACATTCGGATATGTGAAGAAAACCTTGGACATTACAGTTCCATTGTATACCAAAGCGCCAACCAAATGCATTTGCACAAGGACTTCATCTCCAATGTCCTTAGGGATGCGATAAAAATATGGCAAACAAGTTTTTTTTTTATCCATACCATCGATCAACAAACACATATAACGCTCCGGATTTCTGAGTGCCTTACTTCGATGATGAATTGCTTTCTTTCTCTCTAATGCTTGACTGTCACGATGGTTGTTAAGAAGGTTTTTAAAATTATGCTTTTCCTGTGGTGTTGTAGCCCCTTTTGCCATGTTTTTCAAAGTGGCACAAACTGAACATTCACCCATTCTAACTTTACGAGGAATAGAAACATTGTTAAACTCCTCCTTCCATAATCGAGTAAAGTGACGATACAACACATACTTCTCATTTCTATTTTCCATGTCTTCTCTATATATTTGAAATACCTCTCGACGAGTAAAGTTATCTGACAAGTGCAACCTTCCAGTTGTAGGCATAACTTCACAATGCAAGCTAAAATAGTTCATCATCCAATTCATTGCATGACGTCCAACAGATCCTTTGGTCCCACCATGGAACGTATCCAAAATGAGATCCCCATTCAAAAACCCTTGTTGAACCCTATGTATTCTAAAATTTCCTACACCCATTGCAATTTTAAATGCAGCCCTACAGCATGGCATCCCTTGAGTAAAGAAATATTCAAAACCAACACGCGTTACTGACATGTTATCCTCAATCATTTGCATGCAAGAAACAAGGTATATATCTTGCCTTTCACTATCTAAATGGAGGAATTTTTCTCTTATGTGCTTTAGTTTCTTCATCCCTAAATTATACAAGCATTTCAAACCACAACAATGCTTCACAATATCCAATGCAATCTGTCTATCTGAAGTAAGAAATTTAAATCTTTTTCGACTTACTTCACGAGACCTTCTTTTAAATCGTAGATTGAGCTTGCTTTGCTTTTTCGTTGCTCCACATGCACTTGAGTCAGAAGGGAGATCAATGGTTGGATCAGATGGGAGATGAAGAGGTGCATTTGTATGAGCAGCATTGCACTGTGAATTGGATAACTTAAATGACTCAACAGAAAACATGGAATCATCAGCACGTTCTAAATCATAGGGATCATCACTTCTCTGGAAAGGCTCAACTGAGAACAATGAATCAATATGAGCAGAGGAAGCTGATGCCCAAGCATCCACTGAAAAGATTGAGCTCATCTTCACTGAGTTCACAGAAGACTGAAGATGAATGACCTTTTTAAATAAGTAGAAATCCGAGATCAAGTGAAGATATCACATCAAATGTCACATCAAGAAGATATGAAATCAAAATCTTATTAAAGTACATTAAATAACATAAAACATCAAATTACATCAAATCACTTAATTACTCAAATATACACTAATAAGGGAACCAAAGATTTGATTCACTTTTGATTCAAATGAGAAACACAGTTGATTTCTAACTTCATATGAGTCATTCAGTCTAAGCATTGTGAATGAATCAAAATATATCAAAGTTGTGTTCCAATAGGAATATATAATAAAATTGTTTGGATGAAATTTTACAAGAAGAAATTTTACAACTGGAATATATCCAAGTTGAGTTCCAACTGGAATATGCTATGCCATTGAACACTATACAAGAAGAAATTTTACATTTGGTTAAGATTTCAAGGATTAGGTTTTATTGTGGTCTTGGCTAGATATCAAAGAGGTAGATGAAAGTATATTGAAAAAGAATTATGTGTAAAAGAGGCACACAGAAAGTATATTCATACATTGATTTTCCATTTCAACAATGTGTTACAAGATAAATGTGAATATGAACTAAAGTGTGGAGGATAACACTATAAAGATGTCATTAATCTCACAACTTAGACCTAATTTTCTCCCAAGCAACAGACTCTAAGAAAAAACATCTACATGAGATTAGAAATCCTCATGTACATACCATACTGTTGCCATTGAAGTTTAATTTCCATGCAAATGTATATAAATAGTTGCAAGGTTCTGTACTATAATGTTTATTCATAGTGATTTTCCATTTCAACAGTGAGTTACAAGATAAATGTGAATATGAACTAAAGTGTGGAGGGTAATACTATGAAGATGTCATTAGTCTCCCACATTTAACACAACTTTGACTTGATTTTCTCCCAAGAAAGAGATTCTTAAAAACAAATCTCTACATGAGTTTAGACATCCTCATGGACATACCATACTCTTGCCATTGAAATGTAATTTCTATGCAAATGTATATAAATAGTTGTAAGGGTCTATGAATATTTCATTAAAGTGGCTCTGAAACAGCCTATTTGTGTGGGTGCTATTCCCTGGTTAGATAAGTTGACAGATTTAGTTAGCAAGTGGACTCATTCAGTTAGATCCAGTTAGTTTCTGGTTCAAGTTACCCAATTGCCTATAAATACCAGAGGAGGAGATCATTCGCATTTTCAAAATCCACGAGCAAGAGAGAGCAGCAGAGCACAGACAGCCATGGAGCACAGAGGTCAGCATACCAGCAAGCCAAGCCTGATGGAGAAGAAGAATGTTGGCAAAAGTACCAAGAGGTAGACAAAATCATAACTAAAAAAAAGACTCCAAAAAGATTCCCTCTGTATGTCTGTGTAAATTTCTCATTTCTAGGTCTTTATTTTTCTTGCCTCTAGAAATATGGATCCAAAGCATGTACAGGTCGATGCCTGGCATCAACTTTAAGGTGTAAGTCGATGCCAGGCATCGACTTAGGATTGCAAGTCGATGCCAGGCATCGACTTGCAGGAGCAAGTCGATGCCAGGCATCGACTTGTGGGTGCAAGTCGATGCCTGGCATCGACTTGCAGCCCCAAGTCGATGCCTGGCATCGACTTGCTCCTGCAAGTCGATGCCTGGCATCGACTTGTCGGTGCAAGTCGATGCCTGGCATCGACTTGCAGCCCCAAGTCGATGCCAGGCATCGACTTGGTCCCAAAAAACGATGCCAAGCATCGACCTGCCAGCATCATCATGCACTGAAAAGTCGATGCCAGGCATCGAGTTGGGGGTGCAAGAGTCGATGAATGGCATCCATTTTTGGGCCCAAGTCGATGCCTGGCATCAGCTTTTGGGCCCAAATCGATGCTTGGCATCGACTTTTGTGCCCAAGTCGATGCCAAGCATCAACTTTGTGTTCAAGTCGATGCCAGGCATCGACTTGAGGGTAAAAGTCGATGCCAGGCATCGACTTGGCCCAAAAGTCGATGCCAGGCATCGACTTGGGCCCAAAAATGGATGCCATTCATCGACTCTTGCACCCCCAACTCGATGCCTAGCATCGACTTTCACCCTCAAGTCGATGCCTGGCATCGACTTGCACACAAAGTCGATGCCTGGCATCGACATGCACTTAAACATCGATGCCTGGCATCGACCTGAAGCTCAAAATCCATGCCTTGCATGGACATGGGCTGATATTTCTTATTGCTTGATATTTCCAATTGCTTTCAGGGATGCGGAGTACAAGGATGAAAGGCCCATCAAGAAGCTCAGAGTCACCATGGGCTCTACTGACCAGCAACGTGACAAAGGCAGTGGTCACCAAGCAAAGGCAAAGAAAATTATTGCACCATTATCCTCTGAGAAGGCCAGAAACCCACTAGGAATATCCTCAAGTGGACAGAGTAGCATTAAAATTCCTGTGGAGGATCCAAATATGAAGGAAAGGTCGAGGGAGACAGAGGTCATGAAGACAGATCGTCCACTTCGGGACATGACAAATCTCGAATGGTGCCTTCAGTACGTTGAAGAGAAGAATGCAGTCCTCCTTGTGTTCGCAGGGGCCTATGGCAGAGGAAAGATCACGACAACACAAGGTTTTCAGTATGGCCTTGTTTACAAATTGGATTATGAAGATGAAGATTCTGACAACCTGCTTTTCTTGGTGGAGACATCGAAGGGATTAAGAAATGTCATATGCAAGATGGATTTCTTGTGCCCAGAATGCTGTGTTCCAGAGGAGCTAGCTCAGATATGCAGAGACTCAGTGAATTTCATCAAGGACCTGATGCCATGGATACAGGGCAATATCATGCCAACACAGCACAAGAAGACGACCCCTGTAAAGGCAAGGGGTAAGCAGAGTGTGCAGAAAAAGCCCCAAAAGAAAAAGAAGATAATTGCAGAAGAGGATTTTTCTGACTCAAGCTCTAGCTCTGGGGACATTATTGTTGCACCTGGTGGTGAGCTTGCATCTGGTGTGCTTGGCACTGAGCAGAATAAGATGAGGGAGGACATAGCTAGAAGAAAAGTTGTGAAGAAGGGGCAGTTGTTCCACCTGCCTATTAATATTATCCACAGGCCACCAGTGGATCCAGTCACAGGGAGGAGGCCCCTTGAGATCAGGGAGCCACATAATTTGCATGTCCAAAATCTTAAGAAGAAAATGAAAATTAATCCTCATGCTACTGTTGTGCCATTCCTTGTAATGGTGGATCCGCATGAGTGCAGCTGTGTGGAGGATTTCAATGAGAATTTGTTTGAGGAGTACACTTATTATGTGATTGGAGGTTCACACTCTGCAGAGGCTCGTAGACAGTTAGTGAAGGAGCACCCTACTACATTTTTCTTTAGGTATGCAGAGTGTAAGATATATGCTGGTCTTACAACTGAGGAAGCCAAGCTTCTTGCTTGGGATCACAACAACGATAATGACTACAGGCAGAAAATGTCCTCCATAGAGAGAATTCGGTTCTTCCACCATGAATACGAAGATTGTCTTGTGAAGGAAGCTGGGAGAATACATCCCAATCTACGAAAGCAATGCCTTATTGAGGTTGGAATTGCATTGGATGAGAATAGAAAGTCAGATGCTTTGAGGAAATATGACCCATGGTTTCAACTGGCATTCAGATCAGGTGAGATCTGGGATCTTCAGGATAGAATCTTCACAATGTGGGAGCACAAGGAGGTCAAGGGCCAGAAGCAACGAAAGTCGAGGCCAGACCCACAAATTGATCTGAGGGGAAAGGGAAGGAAAGTTGACCTTTCAATTGAGGAGGCTCCTGAGGACATGAAGCTGACCCCATGGAGGGCCCTTCAAGGAATCAAGGATGATACATTGATCATATCAACTTTGTCAAGGGTAATCTCGAAGGAGTTGAGCCTCGAGGAGATGGTGACTGAGCTCAATAAGTATGTATGTTATTCTCAGATCCTTTTTCCCTCCTCCCATGCTTCTTGTCTAACCTAGTCTCTTTTATATTTATGTGTCTGTAGTCATAAAGTGTACATGAAGATTCAGGAGGTGATGATGAAGAGGCTGGGTTGCTTTTCTTGGACAGAGGTCCAAGCAGACTATCCAACCACATCATCCTACAAAGCCTTATCAGAATATTTCATCCTGTTTCGTGATTGGGTAGATTCTCGTATCAGAATATTTCATACTAAACAATTTGATGCATTGCATGGCATCAACATGGGGGCATAAGTCGATGCCTGGCATCGACTTGGGGGCATAAGTCGATGCCTGGCATCGACTTGCAGCATAAGTCGATGCCTGGTATCGACTTGGGGGCATAAGTCGATGCCTGGCATCGACTTGCAGCATAAGTCGATGCCTGGCATCGACCTGCAACAAAAGTCGATGCCTGGCATCGACCTCGTGGCAAAAGTCGATGCCAGGCATCGACTTAGGTCCCTAGGTCGATGCCAAGCATCGATTTTTAGTAGAAGGTCGATGCCTAGCATCTACCCCAACAAGAAATCGATGCCATACATCCGTTCTTTATGTTCTGTTTGCTGTACTGAAGAGCTCTTCTAATTGTTTTTCCAATTTGTTCTGCAGAAACCAAGGAAAAGTAAGTCTACAGAGGTACTAGATGATTGCCCCCCTGCATTCCTTGCTCACATTCAAAGAGCAAGGCATGAGAAATCTAGACTGAAAGCGAAGGAGATGGATTTTGATGATGAACCCGATCTTAAATGTTTCTCCAATCCCCTAGACCCCCTTAGGCCTGTATATTACAATGTGTTCTGTAGTGATGTAAATAATATTTGTTCTGTTGTGCCTAGAAAACATTTCTCCCTTCTCATAGCGGACATACCCTATGGATTTAGGATGTTAGGATCAGTTAATGATGATGAACCCTTCAAACACCCTCAGATTCGGAAGATGGTCACTGATTTTGCAGAGTTGACTATGTCTCCTCTTTGGAGGATAGTAATTTTCCATAGCAGAGACCAGTCTTTCTCTGTTTCAACTGCTCTGAAGGCAAGATGTCATGTTGTGGAGTGCCTCACTTGGTAAGTAATCTTCTTTCTATCTCCATGGCTTTCATGATGCCCTATGTGACTCATAGTTCTTTTTTGCAGGGTGAAGACAAACGTAAATCACACTCCTTTGCATCGGTTTGTGAGTGCCACTGAATGCATTACAGTGGGCTATTATGATGAAGTAAGCAAAAGGAGAGTCAGGGAGCATTGCAATGAGAATGGGATCTCAAATGTGCTCATGTTCCCAACCGTTACCAAGAAACTTCGTCATGTAGCTGGGGACATGAAATTGGTTAACCCTTATCAGAAGCCACAAAAACTCATAATGAGATTGCTTCAGCTATTTTCCAATGATGATGACTGGGTCCTAGACCTTTTTTCGGGCACAGGTAATTTCAATTTTCACAATTTTCATTAGTCATTGTTGATTGAAGCCTCTAAGAGGTTTTCTGCTGTTTCAGGAACGACTCTGGCTTGCTCCTTAAAGATGTTCAGGCACTGCATAGCTGTGGAGAAGGATGATGCTCAAGTGAGCTTCATTAGAATGAGAATCAATGGGCTGAATGAATGCCCAGATGAAGACCAAGAGGTTGGAAGGAAGCACATTGCAGATACGGAGAGATTCCAAGCAGCTTCAAGGGAGCCTGTTCCCCCACTTGCAGATGAACCTGGGGACATGGCTGACCTTGAAGAGCCAATCTTGGAGCAAGAGAGGCAAGATAGGTGTTCTAATGTGCCAGAGGATACCAATACCCTGGAGCCTGAGGAAAGCTATGATCAGCTTCTATTGTAGATTCACATAACTCTTGTAAAACACATGAAATGTAAAATATCATTTTAATGGAAATATAATTTGGAGTTCTGCTTCCACTTCGTGTTCAGCTTGATTTATCTTGAGCATTTCTCTGATCATGTGTGAATGTTTCTTAGTATAATTTTGTTGAATATTATCTTCTCTTGCGAATGCTTTTGTGAAGTGTATTTCATATTCTGTTAATATGGCCAGGCATTCAATGGGGATCTTAACCATACAAAGGGGATGATCTTAATTGCCTTGTTAAAATGCTCTGATTTTTACAACACATGTTCTCTAACTTTCGAGTAACTCTTAATTAGCTATCTTCTGTGGTTGTTGAGGTTATAGATGTAATGAAGGAGCTTCGCGAATTCTTACATGTACCTTTTCAGCTCTAATCTATTGTCCAAGATCATGATGTGGGATTCTTGGTCATGCTCAACAACTAGTTTTCATGGCAGCAAGAATTTTAGTATATCTATCTTGACTACTTGGGATATGAGATCAAGCTTCTAAAGACAATATTTACAAGCAAGACTCGTGATGCTTTCTAGATATTGTAAAATGCCCACTTTTTTGCTTCATATAATGGTATTTAGGTAAAAAGAAAAAGAGAACATGTCTTTGTTCTCCTTTGTTGTGACTCAGTGTTAATGCCTGATGATCAGTAAAAAATTTAAACTTATTTGCAAGCAAATAGTGTCTAAACTTTTTAACTGCATATACCATGCTTAATCCTTCTCGCTCGGTGGTGGTATAGTTCCGTTCAACTGCATTCAACTGTCTACTAGCATAGGCAATTGGAAGATCCATATTACCTTCGCCCGTAGGTTGTGCGAGTACACACCCAATAGCATAATTGGATGCATCTACATGAACATGAAAAGGTTTATTCCAATCTGGTGTGGTCAAGATTGGTGCTGAACACAATCTTCTTTTGAGCTCATTGAAGGAGTCCTCACACTCATTAGTCCACTCAAAGTTGGTCAAAAGTCCATACAGAGGTTTTGCCATGATGGCATACATGTGTATAAATCGTCCGTAATAACCACAATGCCCCATGAAAGCTTGTACTTCCTTGACATTCTTTGGCTTAGGTAACTCAGCTATGGCTCTTACTTTCTCTTCATCGGTGGATATGCCATTCTTTGACACTATGTGTCCTAGAATCTTGCCTTGCCTGACCATGAAAACACACTTTTCTGGGTTCAAGCAGACTTGATACTCTCTACATTTGTCAAAGATTTGCCTGAGTTCTGGTATATGTGTCTGTCTAATGTTGGAATGAGCACAGAGATCATCAACATAGACTTCCAAATTCTTCCTCAAGAACTCTTTAAACACGTGGCACATCAGTCTCTGAAAGGTTGCAGGAGCATTGGTAAGCCCAAATGGCATTACCCTAAAGGCAAATATGCCCCATTCTGTGGCAAAAGCTGTTTTATGCTGATCTTCTGGAGCTATGCCTACTTGATTGTAGCCCGAAAATCCATCCAGGAAGCTGTACACTTCCTTGTCGGCTACTCTTTCTAAGAGATGTTCTGTGATAGGAAGTGGATAGTTATCTCGAATTGTGGCTGCATTGACCTTTTTCAAGTTAATGCACACACGTAGCTTTCCATTCTTCTTGGGCACCACTACAATGGGGGATACCCACTTAGTGTGCTCAATTTCATAGATGAATCCATCTTCTACCAGACGATCTATCTCTTCTTTGATCTTAGCAGCATAATTATCATTGTATGTGTATGGGTTTTGCTTGGAGGGTTTGGCATCTGAGGTCATGGGGATAGTGTGTGAGCATATGTCTGGATCAACACCCTTCAAATCCTTGTAACTCCAAGCGAATACATCTCTGTATTCTCTTAGCAAGGCTATTAATGCATGCTCTTCTTCCTTTGTTAGGTCATGGCCTATGTACGTGCATCTCTCCTCTCCTTCTTCCATTGCTACCACTATTTTCTTGGTGGTTTCTTTGTTATCGTAGGCTTCTCCTGATTGTGCCTCTCGCTTAGGCATTCTTACCATGACTCTCCTGTCGTCTATCTCATACTTTTTAAAGTTTTCAGGGACCTCAAACAAAGATTCTTCCTCTTCTGGTGTGACTTCTCTCTTCTTTCTTTTCTTTCCTTCATCCTTAGGGGTCACTTGTGTGGCTAACCGTACATCATTTCTTATCTCTCCGTGTCTCTGGGGTTGAAATTCTACTTCATAGAAGTATTCTTCATCTGATGCAAAAGGTGGGTCCATAATGATTGACTCTAGATCGGAGTCGCTCACATCCTCAAATGCATCAGGGCTAGGTTAACACTCTTCTAAAACTGCATCTCCCATGATTGGTTTTATGGAGAAGACTGAAATGTCATAGCCATCCTCATCACAGTGTGGTGTCCATTGTTCTTCATTGATGGCTACATCCATGGTTGCTAAGATTTTTGCCCAGCCGTGGGGTTCAAATTCTTCATCAGGAAATACTACAAGTGCATAGGCTGGGTCTTGAATGGATCTATGTGTTTCTTTTGCACCTATCTCTCTGGCTTTTTCTCTCTTCTCCTCTTCTACTGCCACTTTACAGATCCATAAGTGAGTGTCTTCATGCATCAATGAGGATCCTGATCCTATGGAGTGCACTCACTCTGTATCATCTTTAGCTCTATGGATGGGATTCCATTGGATAGGAGGGACATCTCTATGAGAGTAATCTTTGAGATTGGCTTTGGTCGTAACACCTAAGTGTTGCAAATACAAGGAATTGGTTCCCCAATCCTGGACCACTTGCAACTGTCGCATAAATGGTCTTCCCAAAATCATCTCATAGGCATGGTTCTTGCTAAAATCACAGATAGCAAACGTGTGCTCAAACTCTACACCACATGTAGTGAGAGTTATTCCCTCCAGCAAGCCTAAGGGTCTTTCTATGTGACCATCAGCCATTTGCAATTTCATCCTCGTGGGCCTGAGTGTTGGCCTGCCCCACCGCTTCCACAGGGAAGTGGTAGCAATAGCAACTCCTGCACCTGAGTCTAGAATTGCCTTAGTTGTGTACCCCTGATGGGTAATGGGAAGATAGGTGTTTCCTTCTTCACCTTCACTCATATCTCTTATCTTGTCTAGAGGAATTTCTGGCACCGTTGTATGAGAACCCACCTGGGAATGGGGTTTTTCTATCTCTGGTACTTGTTTGGCTACATGTTTCCATAGTTCTGGCCTAACTTTGAGTAGCTCTTCTAAAGTGAGGTTGCACTGCACTTTAGTGTTTTTCACTACCTCCGTATTCCTAGGTATGACTGAGTCTTCGTTTCTTACCATGACTGTGGGTGCTCTCATACAAGTTGACTTGGCTTCCCATGGGCCTATGAAGTGGGGTAATTCCTGTAAAGAATTAGACTCGAAGTCTAATCTCTCTTGACTTTGTACACTCTCCTGCTCTCCATAAATAGAGGGAATATCTGCTGGGAATTGATCATGTGCATCATCCACAAGCTCAATGGGAGGAGGGACTTCACTTTCTTTAGCCCATTTGTCTTCTTGAATCTCTCGTAGGAATTCTGGTGTGTACCTATTCATAGAAGAGGAGGTGTCTGGTTCAGTGGAATTGGGCACAAAAGCTTCCTGTGGGGGAAGGCTTATTCTTTTGCTTGCCTCATCTCTTCCTTGATTTTTTTCTTCCTTGGCAGATCTTGCAATTACGCTCTCTAACTTCTCTAGGAGTCCATCCAAGTGCAATTGTGTCTTAGCTGAGCCAGAGTAGTTGAAGAGAAGACTGGCTTCAAACATGGTCTGAGCCAATGCGACCATTTTCACGCAAAGCTTGGTTCTTTCTATCTCTAGGTCAGCTCTGGGGTAGCACTTGTCATGCTCCGTCACATTTGGCCCTTCTTGGATTCTGGCATGATATGCCTTAAGCATCATGTCTATGTTTTCAGGAGTGGGGTCAGCTAATACTGATCCTACTCTAGGGGTTGGTGGGATGGTCTGAGGTAGGGGGACAGATGGTGGGTTAGATGGTGATGGAAATGAGGGTGGTGGTGGTATGTGAGAGTTTGTTTGAGAGGTGAGTTCAACAATTTTGGCTTTTGTTTCTCTTATGCTTTCTTCTAAGTCACTCATCTTTTTAGACCATTGTCTTTTCATTCTCTCTCGGCTATCCCTCCAGGCTCTTGACCGTTTCTTGGCTATGCTCTCAATTTCACTAACTTCTGCACTCTTCTCTTGACCTACTCCTCAGTTCTATTGGAAAGCCTGGGCCCTAGTGACCACTTGCACTGGTGCAGTGGAAGTGACACTTCCTGTTGAGTCTACAACTAACCCAATAACGTTAATTGGAGTTATTTTTGGCATATTATTGGGGTTCTTTGGGCAGTCTCGTAAGAGATGCTCCTTCCCGCAATCTTGGCAAAATCCTTGAATCGTCACTTACTGGGGTTGTGTAGGTGGAGGTAAGGGGCAATCACGAATGAGGTGATCTCCCTGACATCTGTAGCATGGTCCTCTAAGGAATGGGGGTCTTACTTGCCTAGGTTGGGGTCTAGAGTTAGGGTTTGTGTACATTACATTTGTGTATTGTGGCTCCCAACTAGGTTCACTTGGTTCTTCACTGTAGTAGGACTCACCATGTTCAGGCGACTGCATGTAGTAAGCCTGTGGACTATCTATGTGGGTGGAATCAAAACTATGATCACTCGGGTCACTTTCTGAGAGCAATGGAGTCACTGGGACAATAGCTCTATTCAAATTTTCCTCAGTCGTTGCATACTTTATAGAAATCACATTAGCGGGGGTTGGAGGTTGTTGAGCTAACACAGGTTGTGGCCTTTGTTGGTGTTGGTAGGGTTGTTGATAGGGTTGTTGCGGTCTACCATATTATTGTGGAGGGTACTGGTTCTGGTATCTTCCTTGTTGTGGATAGGGATGAGGGTAGGTTTGCCTAACTGCTTGCTTATTGTATGGACATTCTTGTGCTGTGTGATTTGTGTATCTCCGTTCTAGGGTGCAGTATTGGCTGCTAGGGTTCACTTGGGCTTGAGCCATGATGGGACATGCGTTCGCCATATGGTCACCACCGCAAGTATAGCACCTCTTTACTGGGGCAAATCTAGCAATTTGTTTACTAGAGACACCTAGTTTTTGAGCTACTTTCTCCGCAAGTTCCTCAATTGATGTGGATTGTGAGGAAGAGAGGCTAGAAGCACTATCGGAATCTTTGTAGATTTTTGAAATCTCTAGTTCCTCCCCTAGGTTATCCTCAATGTCAATGCACATGCGTACACACTCTTCTATGGTCCTAGGGTCCTTCAAGTACACATAGGACCTCAATTTGGTACTTAGCAATCCATCCAAGAATAAAGCCACTTGTTTGGCTGGTGTTGGTAACTCAGGAACATGGCATCTCTCAAGATATTGCCTAAATCTTCTTCCTGCAAGTCTCACGGTCTCTTGAGGGGTCTGCTTGAAGCTATGTATCAATGAGGAAGTATTATGCCTTATGCCACTTTTAGAGAATTCGGTGATGAAAGCCTCTAAGAGTTGGTCTATGCTCCTGAACTGTCTCTCATTCAATGGTTGAAACCATGTAAGGGTTGTGTTCCTAAGGAAGGGTTAGACCAAAGGCATTATATTGCGTGAATAGGTCCTCAACTTGTTCAGCTCTCAAGACTTGACTAAACACGGCCACATGATCATATGGGTCTCTTGTGCCATCGAAGTAATTCTTCATGGACTTAACTAACTGAGTCGGTCTCAAAATCCTGGCGTGTTCCCTAGGCCTTGGCAGAGGAAAATCATCAGCATTCCTCTGGTTCCTTGGGCTCTAAATCCCTCAGGTTCCACTCTATTTGTTTCCGTTCTCGTTCTGTCTCTTCCCACTGGGTTGGCAAAGCTTACCTCCGGTCTATCTCTATGTCTGTCTCTTTGAGTTCCATGAGCGTGGGAGGTTCTAGCTCCTTGGTGACCAAAGGACACATTCGATCTTGGTTGGGGGAAAATAAATTCACCTTTCCAAGTGTAAGCATGCCTATCATTTTCGGTAACCACAAAGACCCTCTTTGAAGCATGATCCAAGTAGGTCACTCTGCCTGGACTATCAGGATCTTTGAACTCATATATCATGATTGTTCCTACCTCATTCGATTGATTGGATCTATACCTCCAAAAGGCTTCATCAGTCTCTCGGTTCAGGAGTAGATCTATGCTTTTATTATCTTGGCGAATCCACTCTGGTGTGATAATCCTAGTGAGCACAGATTTGCCTCGGGGGGTTCTAGGTTCTACACCCATGTTTCCTTGCTCTAGGTCACCTAAGTCCATTTCTGGGACCACATTCCCAAATTCATCTGTCCTATCTGGATGACTGGTGACTAGATATATTGTCCCTTCTTTGTCCAAGTACGCTCCATTTTCAAACTTGACCGTTGGATGTTCTAGTCCAATGGATTGGTCAGGGTTTTTGATCTGGACCACAGATCTTCCTAGGCCGTCCTCATAGATGCTAGCACCTAATCGGTTGGTCCTAAGGTATTCGATTTGTGTCTTGTAAGGGCCTTCCACCCTATGTAAATATGGCACTCCAGAACTTCCTGTAGGTCTCTTTAAACCGTGGGACATCTCAAACTCGCTAGTCTCAGAGCTAGGGTAGTACGAATGATGGCTCAACTGCTGGGCCCAAGACCTAGCAGTATGATTGACACTAGCCTCTGAAGATATAAGACTTTGTCTATCTCTCCCTAGCTGTCGTCCTGATCTAAGGTTCATATGCCCAATTGAATGATCTCAAATTTTCCCAAGTACACTTTGTGTTGCTGAGTTCTTTTGTATTAGTCACTTGTTCTTTTTTAATTGCCCTTAGGGTGTCACTTCTTGTCCAATTAATCTTCGTCGCAAGGAACACTTACGTTTTTATCATACTTTGAGTGCGGTCGCTCGATTTAATTTCTTTTCCCTTAGGTTGTTTCGCAATTGTAATCTCCTAGCACTTGCACTTGAGTGATTAGAGTTCTTGGACTTGGTTGTTCTTAACGTGTCCTTAATTAATCAAGACCTCTATCCGTACTTAGCCTATGCTAGGGATTGACAGAGGGTGTTGAGAATTTCCAACCTTAAGTTTCTTCCCTTGGTTGCCCTTGTATGCCCAGGAAGCGTGTTCCCAAGCTCGCACTTTCTCTTGCTTCGAGTACCCTTCGATGCTCTCAAGGAACCTGAAAAAGTCCACAATTAGCTCAAGAATTGAATTCAGTTGACAGACGGATCACTTTCATGCATGTAATTCACAGGCCCAATTGCCTTTTGCCACTATGGAAAACAATCCCAAGGGAAACTTAGTTTTCCTACCCCAGGATATGGTCACTTCAAATTACCCTATCTAATAATCCTGACAAAACAAAAATCACCACAATCGGATTTCGTATGAGGAGGTTATGTCCGTTCAAGGTTTTGGGGCTAAAACAGGATTTAAAATAGGTTAACAGGTAGACAGGACTTCTCAAAAATGCTCTAGGTATAGGCCTCACAATGCTCTACTAACCCTTAAAATTTCCCCACAATTTGCCAAAAAATTAGACCACTATTTTTTGCCCTAAAAAATTGGCCAAATTTGCCCGTCTATCACGTTCGCAAGCTCTGTCAGTCGCGATTGATAGATCAATGACAATCGACCTGTCGGTCCTGATTGATAGGTTAATCGCAATCGACGTGTCGGTCGCGATTGACAGGTCCGTCATGGCTATCAGTCGTGATTGATGGGTCAATGGCGATTGACACGTGGCCCGGATTTTTAGTCGATCGTGGTCAAAGAGTCGTTGACTCTATCAATCGCGATTGATGGGTCGATCGCCATCAACAGGTCCGTCGCGAGGGTCTGTCCGTTGTGGTCAAGCAATCGTTGATTGGGTCGGTCACGATTGACAGGTCCGTCGGGGCTGTCAGTTGTGATTGACTGGTCGATCGCGATTGATGGCTCGATAGCGATTGACACGTGTCATGCGTAGGTTCTGTCAATCGTGGTCAATCGGTCGTTGACTCTATCAGTCGCGATTGATGGGCCGATCGCGATCGACAGGTCCGTCACGAG